>JASCZW010015618.1:0-20180 GCA_034211315.2 Aedes japonicus
GCTAATAGGAATAGCTTATGATCGGAATTCACTCAGAATGTAACTAAGTAAAGGTGAACTATATGCTAGAAAACTATGTAATATCAGTAGTTGGCTATAAACTATTCCATCCGAACGGAGTAGTTCATTGTTCGTTGGTCGACGTTTTTTGACAGTTCGTTTGAATGTTTTGCTAGTTTGTGTTTTCGCAGTTTTTTTCTTAAGCAAAAATGGACCAGGAAAATAAATTTCACTTGATTGACCTGTGCAAACAACATTAATGATGTGGGACCCAACTAATCCCGAGCGCCTGAAGAAGTGTATACTTCAAAGTGATTTTGATAAAAGGTGTTTCGATCAGGGATGCCATATTTACAGACATGTCTATGAATTTGCAGACTTTTCATTTTTGTTGCAGACTTTTCCAACGATGCAGCCATTTAGCAGACATTTTATTTATGTTGCAGACTTTCACAGACATTTAATTTTTTTTAAATTTCAAATAAAACGTATTTCAACAGTTCGGATTCAAAACGTACAAGGAGTTAAACAGTATTGTAGATACGATAAGAAGCTTTGTTGATTTTTTTAATAAATATCGTAGGTATCGTTTAAAGTAGAAATCCTTGAAGAAACGAAAGCGGTGGGTCACTTGGAGACACAATTGGTTCGCAGATAAGTATCGTATAGGCCCTTTCTGAGGTAATGATTGTCAAAGCGTTGGTAATATTGGTCCTTTGCCATTAAGTCACAATGAAAATCAAGGTTTACTACAACACAAATCATATTTGAGAAACTTACCGTAAAAAGGAGTTGCTGAATATTTGCCCAGTCGGTTGCCACTCGGGGGACAGAACAACAGTCGAAGTACTGAGCTATTGAAAGAAATCTTAAAACTTTGAATTTTCCAAAGTACTACTAAATGCATCATTTCAGTATATTTGTGCTAGGGATTCAGAAATAGAAAGGGTGTCCACGATGAAATTGCCATACTATGAAATTGCTCTAACTTTTTAACCGTTGGGTAGAATTTAATGAAAATTTGGGTGGATTTAGTTCATAGTGCATTATTTACATCCTGCAAGTTTTAAAGTCCTTTGATCAAAACTCGCGGAAATGGAGTCGAAAGAACAGCTCGTGCGTGATAAAATCTTGCGCATTCATCACGAGAACAAGGATCTCTCGCATCGTTCCATCGCTAAAACGTTGGGAACCGCGAATTCCACGGTGTCGCGAGTGATTAAGCGGTTCGAGGAACGGTTGACCACCGATCGGAAGCCCAGAAGTGAAGGAAAAAGTATTTCGTACAACTCCAAAAATCACAACCGCGTAGTTGGGGCCTTCAACCGAAATCCGAACGCCTCCGTTCGGGATGTGGCTAAGAAGCTGCACCTTAGCCGAAGTTTTGTCCAGAAGGCCAAAACTAAGGCTGGGCTTCGAACGTTCCACGTACAAAAGGCCCCTAATCGCGACGAGAAGCAGAACAAGTCCGCCAAAACCCGTGCCAGGAAGTTGTACCTCAACATGCTGGCGAAAGTTGAATGCTGCATCATGGGCGACGAAACATATGTGAAGGCCGACTTCAAACAGATCCCCGGCAACCTGTTTTTCACGGCCAAGGATAAGCTCAGCGTTCCGGAGCATGTCCGCACTCAGAAGATGCCCAAATTTGCGAAGAAATTCCTGGTTTGGCAAGCCATCTGCGCGTGCGGGAAGCGGAGTGCACCTTTCGTGACCCAGGACACGATGAAAGGACAGGTGTACATAAAAGAGTGCCTCCAGAAGCGGCTGCTTCCTCTCCTGAAGACCCACAACGTCCCAACAATCTTCTGGCCGGATTTGGCCTCATGCCACTACTCCAAGGACGTGCTGAAGTGGTATGCGGACAATAAGGTCAATTTCGTGTCGAAAATGTTCAACCCTCCCAACACTCCGGAGCTCCGCCCCATCGAGAAAAACGGGGCGATTATGAAGCAGCACCTTCTTAAACGACCTAAGGTAGTGAAGACAGTCGAGGAACTGAAGAAAGTATGGGTTTACATGCAAAAAACGGTTGATTCTCAGGTTGTGCAGAATCTTATTGCCGGGGTTAAGGCCAAGGTGCGGGCATTTGCGTATGAACTGTAAATAAAATACGAGTAAAATGGTAAAATGAAGTTTAATAGTTATTTCTCAATCCCTGAAAATTTGATGGCAATCGGATGAAAACTCGAATTTTGCGAATCAATTTTGTGTGTGGCAATTTCATCGTGGACACCCTTTATCTATGAATTAGTCCTAGATTCCTAGAAGTATAGAAAGAAAATACTCACAATTTAGGGTACATCCTGGCAAGTTTAGAAGACGACTTCCCAGAGCTTCGGGAAGATAATTTCCGAGGAAGAGACTTCTTAAAAAAAACTTCTACGATGGTCAGCTAGAAACTTCTCAGAAGTATTGGGATCAAGCAGTCCAAGCAAAAAGAATCTTCAAAAATTCAAGACCGATCATTACTGAAGTTCAAGATCATACTTACCAGAATTTCGGGGCAGAACTTCCCCAAGAACCAGGAGAGGACTTATCAGAGCTTCAGGACGAAGTGGATGCAAGAGGACTTCTTTGAAGTTAGGAACTTTTCAGAGGTTTTGGAGTTCATCCCAGAAATTCAAGATTGAACTACTAAGAAGTTCAGAAAAAAAAACTTCCCCAAATATTAGACGGAAACTAACCAGGAAGGGCAATACCTTTAATTTCTCAAAATATCTGATAAAAAAATTCCTCAGAAGTGCTAGGCAGATTTTGCGAAGCTCAGAGGAGAACATTTCAAAATTTCAGAATAAAGATTTCTCAAAATACTTTAGAGAGAACAGAATTAATCTTTCCAGGAGCATTGGGGGTAATTCTTTCTAATATGAGCACAAATTTTCCAATAGTTTCGGAACAAACCTACTCAGAGTTATGGAGAAAACTTCTTAAAAGTTCAGAAGTCCAGGGAGAAACTCCAGGAACAAATTTTAGGGTATTTTCCTAGAAATTTTGGAGACGGCTTTCCCAAAGTTTCAATAAAAATTTCCTTGCAGTTCAGTATGGAACCAATCAGAAGTTTGGAAAGAATAAGCTCCAGAAGACCTGTAGGATCAAGAAGGTTTTTTTTCCAAAAATTCAGTAAAGAACTCCTCAGAAGTACATAAGTTAAGAAGAGACCAAAAGTTGTAACTACCCAGAAGTGCTAGAGAGTGCTGTCATCGAACATTACAGCATTTCAGAATGAGAACTACTCTAAGTTCAGAAAATACCAGATGTTCAGGTAGATACTTTTGTTAAAATCAGGAAGAAACTATCCAGAAGTATAGGGTGAGCTTTCTAGTAATTCAAGCAGGAACATCTCCGAAATTCAGGAACAAATTTCTCCGAAATTCAGGAGAATACTCCCCTGAGGTTCAGAAAAGAACATCTCGGAAGATTAGAAAAGAACTTCCCTTAACTTCAGGAAGAAACTTCTTATAACTTTAAGAAGATTTTCCAAGAAATTTTGGAGAGTACTTTCCCAAAGTTTTGCGGAAATTTTCCTCGTATCAGTTTAGAAAGATTAAAAAGTAACTATGTTCAGGAAAAAACTTACAAAATGTTTATGGAGAGCAAGGTTGGGTTCTTAAATGTGAATTTCGAAGAAAATAAGAAGTGACTGCCAGGAAGTTCATAAGGAATTGTGTCTGACGTTCAGGAGAAAACATACAATCCAAGAAAAAGATGCAGAAACGTTTACATAATCACACATATAGCGAAAATGACATAACTCGCTCTCTTATTACGTCTCCTCGTTGAAAAAAGTCTAATTTTGTAAAAAAAAATTACAGACTTTTATAGATATTCCCAGACATTTCAAATTTTTATCACAGATTTTTGAAAAAAATATCTGGCATCCCTGGTTTCGATCAAAATTTGGTCGACTTAAACTTGACGCATTTCCTTTCATCGTGCATAACAAAATTTTGTACACCCCTCATTTTGAAGATGTGTGCGTGTGGCATCATGCCTCTATTTTGATTTTAAGATTAGCATTTCAGTTATCAACATGTCGTCGATGGAAAAGAAGCAACGCATCAAAATTTTGCTGTGCATGGCGAAAATCCAAACTACTCTCACGCCAAGTTAGCGAAATTGTTGAATGTGGCTAAATCAACTGTTACCAACGCATTAAAAGTGTTCAGAGAACATTTTTCGATGACAAAAAGAGATACCCGCTGTTTTGAGCGGAACCCTAACCTCTTCGTCCGAGATGTCACAAAGAAGCAGAGAGCGGCGCTTTCAACCGTGAATAGAGCTAATAAACGACCTGGACTGTCGACTTACAAGAAACTGGTGACTCCAAATCGCGACGATAAACAAAACACGTCGGCCAAAGCACGAAAGTTGTATACGACAATGCTGACAAAGTTTAATTGCGTGGTACAGGGCGATGGAAAATACGTCAAGGCAGGCTTTAAACAGCTTCCTGGACAGGAATTCTATACGGCAACCGGACGGGGAAAGGTGGCATATATTTTCAAGCACATTAAACTGTCAATGTTCGCGATGAAATATCTGGTGTTGCAGGCCATCTGTACCTGTGACTTAAAAAGCAACGTTTACATTGCGATCGAAACCGTCAACCAGGAAATTTACTTAAGCGAGTGCCTACAAAAACGTCTACTGTCTTTCCTGAAGTGACACAATTGTTCTTTTCTATTTTGGCCGGATTTGGCATCTTGCTATTACGGAAAAAAGGCCATGGAGTGGAAGAACAAGAACCCTCCCAACACGCCAGACCTCCGCCCAATCGATCAATATCGGACCATCGTCAAGCGGAACCTTAAGAAAATTAAAAAATCTGTTGTGAGTGAGAAACAGTTCAAGGCAAACTGGCGTTCTGCGGCAAATAAAGTGGACAAGGAGACTGTACAAAATCTTATTGTAGGTGTTAAACGGAAGACCCGGCAATTCGCATTCGGTAAAAATGAAGCTTAGCTGATTATTACTCCTGTATTCTGTATTAACTGAACTTGAAAAAGAAAAGAATTTGACTTATTAATACAAACTCTGATCGACTCACACACATTACTGCTTGACCAAGTTTTGATCGAAACACCCTTTAGATAGCTAAGTAATAAGTATTTTCTTCTTCAAATTACGATTCAACTCAGGATGTTCAACGTTTGATTTAGATCCCTGACTCCAACGTTCTGGATAATAACCCGTTTTAAAACATGAAAACCGAGTGGATCGAAACCAAAGCCAGCAGTGCGCAATTTGAAGCGTAAAAAGTCATCATATAACGAGATGTGTGGTGGAGTGCAGATGGAAGACGGAACGTGGAGGAGGCGAATGAACCACGAATTGCACCAGTTGATGCACCAAAAATCGGTCGACTACGATGGGCTGGGCATGTTCTAAGAATGTCGGACGACAGCCCTGTGAAAATGGTTCTCGAAAACGACAGGTACAAGAAGAAGAGGTGCAAGGTGGATCGATCAAGTAGAAGGTGACCTGCGGACCCTCCGCAGACAGCGAGGCTAGCGAGGAACAGCCATGGACAATGGAAAAAACTTCTGTGTACAGAAGAGGCCACACCAGCCTTAGTCTGATTGGTAAAGTAAAGTATGACAAGATGTCGCTTCTGTCGAACTGCGCGAAATCGTGTCTTAACCAACGGAACTTAAGAAAACAAATCATCGGGGCACTATTCTGGTTAAATCCACCAACTCGTTGCTGGAGACGTTATGGGCTGAAGACTGCCTTGTATTACAAATATTCGGTGGAGGAACATGAATAACAACTTAAGAAACTTGAATAACAAATTTTCAGCAGGCATATGAAAAGAAAATAACGTTCTGAATGTCCCAAGAGCAGCTGATCGCAGCCATACAACTTGTCGACCATCGGAGCCAAAACAGGCATCTCAGAAGGCAATAATCGTGTATCAGATTCCCCAACAGCAATCAGCAAATACCCCACCATCACTGATCCTTACTATTGCTCATATTTTGACATACGTAAACTTGTATTCGGCAGCCATCATAGCCAATAGAATGATGCTGAACTAGTTTTTATAATTTAAACAGTCACTGATGCTCTTTGCAGGGGCTTTATACTAACGTGAATTCCGTCTAACGCTCCTACACAATTGTAAACAGCCATTTTTCTTCAAAGCCTTGTGAAACTGATAGCCACTCCTTTCTCAAATAATGTACGAATTTTAAATAAACCTGTCATTTCAATTTCATTTCATTGTTGTTGCTCTAAGAACCGATACATACGAAAAATTTGAAACCTCAGAGCAATTAATTCGAGCAATTTCCCTGAACTTCTCTAAAGAGCTTCCCTGAACTTCTCCGAAAAATTTCCAAGAAGTTCTCTCAAGACTTGCCTGAAGTTCTCTGAAGAACTTCCCCGAAGTTCTCTGAAGATCTCTGAAGAACTTCTCTGACCATCTTACAAGAACTTTCCTGAAATTCTCTGAGAAACTTCCAAAAAGTTCGCTGGAGAACATCCCCGACGATGAAGAACCTCCCAGAAGTTCTTTTAAGAACTTCCCTGAACTTCTTTAAAAAACTTTCCTGAATTTCAATGAAGTTCCTCTAAAGAACTTCACTGTAATTACTTTCCTGAAATTTCCTGATGAATTTTTCTGTACATCTCTGAAGAATAATCTGAAGTTCTCTGAAGAACTTTCCCAAAGTTCTCTGAAGAACTTTCCTGACCTTCTCTGAAGGACTTCCCTAAAATTCTCTGTGAATTTTCCAAGAAGTTCTCTGAAGAAGTGCTCTGCAGAACTTCCCCAAAGTTCTCTGAAGAAATTCCGGAAGTTCTCTGAAGAACTTCCCCCAAAGTTCTCTGAAGAACTTTCCTGAACTTCTGTAAAGAACTTCCTTGAACTTCTATTAACAACTCTCCCGTATTTCAATGAATTTTATCGGAAGAACTGCACTGAAATTACTTTCCTGCAATTCCCTGAAGTATTTTCATTTACATCTCCGAAGAACTTCGCCGAAGTTCTCTGAAGAACTTTCCCAAAGATCTCTGAAGAACGTCCATGACCTTCTCAGAAGAACTTCCCTGAAATTCTCTGTGAAACTTCCAAGAAGTTCTCTGAATAACTCCCACGAAGATCTCTGAAGAACTTCCCCGAAGTTCTATGCAGCGCTTTCTCGAACTGTTCTGCAGAACTTCTTTATTTAAAGTTCACTGAAGAACTTCCCGGAAGTTCTCTGGAGTACCTCCCCCGAAGGTCTCTGAAGAACTTCCCTGAACTTCTATAAAGAACTTTCCTGAATTTAAATGAAGTTTCTCTGAAGAACTTCTGTTGGGTAGCCGGCTTACCTCCTTCGATGTTTGGCAGTGGAGCATCCGTGCCGACTCCAACACTGATGGGGATCGGGCAATAAATTACCGCCGGTGCAGTATTTGCGGTACGTGGGTACGGAGTTATCTACGTGCACTCATCAAGGTGGCTTCCTCGGTTTATTCCACTCAAATAACACATAACGCGAATTTACACTAACAAACACTACATTTATTTTCTTGCAAACGTTCTAACTTTAATAACATAAACTTACTCGGTGACGATTTACTGGTCATCACTTGACCTGTGGTTGCTCAAATCTCCCTCTCGACTTTCCAAAGGAGTTGATCCGTAGTCCATCGGCGATTCGAACAGTTTGCTCTCGACGACGACCGACCATCGACTACATACGCTGCTCTCATCTACTGCCTTGGTGATATGGTTGAAGGTTGCAGCTAGAAGCGGAGCTTTGATCCAGACAATAGCCATGGGTAGTGCGGCATGGTTCAACAGCCTTTGTTGTCTGTCGATCAGCTGTTGTCGAGACGGTGATGGATTGTCAGGGTTGTAGTGCTCCGGGTGATTCATTATCGTACAACTTCACTGAAATTACTTTCCTGAAACTTCCTGAAGAATGTTCATGTAAATCTCTGAATAATTTCCCCGAAGTTCTCTGAAGAACTTCCCCGAAGTTCTTTGAAGAACTTTCTCAAAATTTTCTGAAAAACTTCATCAAAGTTCTTAGCAGAACTTCATCAAAGTTCTTTAAAGAATTTTCCCGAAGATCTCAAAAGAACCTCTCTGAAGTTCTATGAAGGAATTTCTCTGAACTTCTATAAAGAACTTCCCTGAATTTCTGTTAAGAACTTCCCAAATGTTCCTCTGAAGAACTTCCCAATAGTTCCTCTGAAGAACTTCCTTGTAGTTACTCTGAAGAATTTCCCTGAAGTACAGCTGAAGAACTTCTCTAAAGAATTATTGAAAATTTTCTGAAGAACTTCCACAAAATTTTCTGAAGAACTGCAGACTATAATTGATTTTTTCTGTAGAACTTCCCTAAAGTTATCAGCAGAACTTTACCGAAGTTTTCTAAAGAACTTCCCCAAAGTTCTTTAAAGTACATCTCCGAAGTTATCTGCAGAAGTTCCCTGAACTTCTTTAAAAAATTTCACTGAACTTAATTGAAGAACTTCCCTGAAGTTCCTCTGAAGAACTTCCCTATAGTTCTCTGAAGAACTTCCATGAAATTTCTTCTGAAGAGATTTCCTGACATTTCACTGAAGAACTTCCCCGAAGTTCTCACCAGAAGTTCACCAAAGTTCTCTAAAAATTTTCCTTGAAGATCTCTAAAGGACCTTTCCAAAGTTCTCTGAAGAACTTTCTCTCAACTTCTATAAAAAACTTCCCTGAATTTCTATTAATAAAAAAATTCATTTGAAGAACTTCCCTGTAGTTTCTCTGAAGAATTTCCCTAAAGTTTCTCTGAAGAACTTCCCTGAAAAGTTGCTCTAAAGAATTATCAGAAATTCTCTGAAAAATTTCCCAGAAGTTCTCTGCAGAACTTAACTAAATTTTTCTGTAGAACTTCCTTAAAGTTATCAGC
This sequence comes from Aedes japonicus, assembly GCA_034211315.2. NCBI lineage: Eukaryota > Metazoa > Arthropoda > Insecta > Diptera > Culicidae > Aedes > Aedes japonicus. The sequence goes on from JASCZW010015618.1 coordinate 8,883, forward strand.
AGAACTTCGCCGAAGTTTTCTTAAAAACTTCCTAAAAGTTATTTGAAGAACATCTCCGAAGTTATCTGAAAAAGTTCCTGATCTTCTTAAAAAAATTCCTGAATTTCAGTGAAGAACTTCCCTGTAGTTCCTCTGAAGAACTTCTGATTGGATTTATTTTTGTCAACAGAGTTTTTCGATCAATTTGACAGATTGTGAGAAAGTAATAATTTAACCAGAACTCGGTTGTTCTATTTTGAACCGAACAGACTACCGAACGTTCAGTAGATAAAAACGCGGTTGAAATTCAACCGAGCTCGGTTTTATTTCTAAGTGTGTACATTGAACAGATTTAGAATTTGAACCGGTTTGTACCAACAGTAAGGATGCCATTGCAGTCAATCAGCAAGCGTAATGGAGGTTCATTTGTTTTCATTTTCTTGTCAACCATGCTTAATAGCCGATTGAAACGCTCCTGTTCCGACATCAAACGGAAGCTTCGCCGAACATCCTATTACGGACCGTTTTCAAATGTTCACTAATTTTTTTTCAACAATGGACAATGTATCTTTTATTTGAATAAATCAGATCTTCTTCAACTATGTTTGTCTTTTTTTGACAGCTTGAGAAAGAAATTCCAAAATTTTAGTTGCCACCCGTTACTGTGAATATTTGACGAAGTTTTCATGCGTGGTTATGGACGATGAAATTTATGTCCTGGAGGGTTTCAAGCAGCTTCCAGGGCTGGCTTTTTATTCTGCTATGGCCAGAAATGCTACAGCTGAGCATTTCAGAATGAAAAAGGCATCTAAATATCCCAAAAAATACCTTGTGTGGCAAGCAATTTGCACGAGGGACAAAAAGAGTAAATCTTTCGTCACTACAGGCACAATCAACAAGGAGATCTATCAGAAAGAGTGTCTGCAGAAGCGATTGCTACCCTTTATCAAAAGTCACAAAGAAAAACCTTTGTTCTGGCCCGATTTGGCATCATGCCACTTTGCTAAAACTATGATGGAGTGGTATCAAGCAAATCAAGCGAACGTTGTACCAAAAACCTAAAACCCGCCAAATTGCCCAGAGCGACGACCAATCGAGAGATATTGGGCTCTGATTAAGCGGAAGCTTTCTGGAAACGCGAAGCAAGGAATCAAAAACATCAAACACTTCTAGCAAATTTGGGCACAGACGGCTTCTACGATTTCTGAAGAGTCTGTACAAACCCGAATGGACGGAGTTAAGCGCAAAGTTCGAAAATGTTATGCAAATACTGAATATCTATGGTTTGTCTTCACGAATTGTTAAAACACATCCCATAAATCTGAAATAAACAACTACGACGGAAATATACTGCGAAATTTCTGTTTTATTCATGTTTTGAGGTGTCCGGATTATTGCGAATACAGACCTTAGATTAATATAGTGGAAAAACTCATTAATGTGATACAAACACACTGAAGAAGAACTGATTATTAGATTCGGATCTTGACAAAACAAATCCTACTGAGCCCTTGCAGCATGTCAAGCCGGTGAGTCCAACGCAAGGGTTAAATATTGTTTCCGTTCATACATAAAGACTGTATTCGATGAAATTTGGACACACAAAATTGTTCACCAAAAATTTTCCTTGAGCCCGATTCTTTTCAAACTTTCTGGAAATAAAGTACTACTAAATGGTTAAGTTTTGACATGACAGGACCGACTTGCTTACTTACTTTTAACCACACTTTCTTTAGTTCAAGTTCATTTTCTATCAGTTTTGGAGCTTTTACGAGCTTTGCCTTCAGGATTGCCCAAAATTTTCCAATTGGGTGAAGTTCCGGAGTGTTTGGAGGGTTGGCGTCTTTTGGTACAAAAACTGCATTATTATCTTTGTACCTGTCTAAGACGGGCCGGGCATATTGGCAAGATGCCTAATCCGGTCAAAACAGTGTCGGGCCATCGTGAGATCTCAAGAAGGACAGAAGTCGTTTTTGGAGGCATTTGTCCTTGTAGATTTGTCCGTTGACGGTCCCAGAGGTGATGAAGGGCTTGCCACATCCGCAGATCGCTTGCCAGACAAGGAATTTTTTGGCGAATTTCGACAGTTTCTTCTTCCGTACACTCTCCGGAACGGCCAACTTAGAGGTGGCGACGTAGTGTTCTTGTTCTGGCATTTGTTTGGTGTCGGCTTTAATGTAGGTCTCATCGTCCAACACAATGCAGAACGGTTTTGTGAGCCACTCCCTGTACAGTTTTCTTGCACGAGTTTTTGCCACCGAGTTCTGTTTATCGCTCCGGTACGGTGCCTTCTGGACCTTGTACACATGTAATCCAGAACGTTTCATTGTTTTCTGCACAAAACAAACTGAAACTTTCGCCTTTTTCGCAACATCCCTTTTCGAAATGTTGGGATAACGCTTAAATTGGTTCAATACCATCCTGGCCTTCTCCGGATTTGATGTGCCACGTTTTTTGCCACTACCATTTTTCCGCTTGGTTGTATTCCGGTCCTTGAACGTTTTGATCACATGAGATACGGTTGAATGTGCGATTCCGAGCTGTTTTCCGATCCATCGATGAGAAGCGTTTGGATTTTCGAAGTGAGTGCCCAAAATTTGTTGGCGCACTATTTCTTCATTCGAAGCCATCACTGAAATCACTCGACCGATTTTCACGAAACTCATTACACAATTAGCACAACACAATGAAATAAATTTAGTTAAAATTTCAATAATTTTTACCCACACGCTAAAAAGTTACGAACAATTGCGTGTGTCCAAATTTCATCGAATACAGTCTTTATATCCATAAGCACAATACATGGACAAAGTTTCATAATTCTTTTTGAGTTAGATAAAATAGACTAAATATACCAAGTGTTTCAAACTCGTCAACACCAGCAGGCATACTTGTTAAATGACAGTTCAGAACATCCAGAAACCCGTACCGCATTCAAACTAGTAAAACAATTTCGCCAGTGAAACGAATCCAAATGCAATCAAATGGACCTCAGATCTGCCGCAACCATCCGCGATGATAACCAGTCAATTGCCACTCAAACGTCTTCCTGTAATCATCAATCAACAACAACAACAACAAAATCCGAAAACAGAGGAAAAAATGCAAGGGTTTACTCCCTGACAGTTTTTATTTCCTTCTAAAGCCGCATGATTGATTGCAGTTTTTTACACGCAGTTCCCCCCACCGGCATGCACATACGCACACACACACCGACGCCGCAGAAATGCATCCGATTCCAATTCCTCCACTCCCGTTTGCCGATGATCGTCGTCACTACCATCATCATCGTCATCATCACTGCATCCGTTGAATCAGCCGGCAGCAACAATTGTAGAATAGTAGAACAACGCACACGCAGCATTTATGATCGATGACAGCACGTGCTTCTACTTATGTTGCGGTACTCTCCAAAAATAACATCCCGCACGTGCCTCTCCCCAAGGCCGGTGGAGAGGCATGAGGAAGTGGATTGGCGAGCAGGGGACACCTACTCAGGAGCTACACTTTTTAATTAAGTACACACATCACACAACTAGACTAAGGCGCATACGAAGACGACGACGACTGCCACCGAGATGGGAGTTGTTGCATTATACATATACCTACATAAACCATATTACGCAATGGCACTTTCCTTTGTCGCCAACCCCACGCGTCTGCCATGTCAACTAGCTATGTGCCAGAGCGAGGTGCATTATTTGCTTTCGTATTTATTTTACTGTTTTGTTTTTGCTCTTAATGCTGAGCATTTCGTTCTGTCGTTTTGGGATCAGTTTCCCCAAAATGCCGAGCTGCTGCATCTTCTCCCGGAGGACTATTTTCGGAAGAAAAAAAATGTCAGGCAGTCGGGAGGAATGACACTGTAGCAAAAGGCGAAAGGGGAAAACTTTCCGAGCACATTCGAATACGATATACGATATCATTGGGATTGGAAACGCCACACAAGATTTTCCCGTTGTCCCGTTGTTGTATTGAGATGGAATGCGTTTGACGGTTTGGACTTGTTCGGAAACATTGCGATAGGATTTTCCAGAAGCACCTGCACAAAGTCAATGGATCTGTCTCGCCACTCACTTTCCTGTGTTTGTTTATCTTTTCAATATTATGTCATCACAAAATGCACTACAGCAGAAGAACGGGGGGCCAGGCATCGAATGCATGTTCAGTACAGAATACCCGAAACGATCATCAAGTTTAACATTCTAACTTGTTTTTTTATTTCTTCTCTCTTTTCAGGTAAGTGTTTGAGCTCCAACTAAGCAACGTCACGTTTTAAAACCGACAGTCTAATCGGCACTTTTGGGTTTGGGAGCTGAACGGCAACACAACCCCGACGTGCGCCAAAATTTCTCAATCCCAAGTTGGTGCAAAATCCCTTCGTCCGGTTTGAGCAAACGCGATAAGTTGTTTATTTATAGCCGGCTAGACGGCAGGAAGGTAATCAGCAAACAAAATACTATCAATCAATTTTCGTTTTTTCTTTTTCGTTTCTTCTATTTAGGTTTAGTTTGCAGTTTCCGTTTTACTTATAGCGTGTTCTTTTCTTCTCTAAGTAGCCTTGTTTCGTTGTTTCTTCATTATATAGAAATAGATAGAGGGGTTTTCAGAATTAATTCACCTATCTGCGTTTCGATAATATGGCGTTTTTCATAATGTGCCGATATTACCCAAAAAGCATTTTAGAATAGATAATGTGTGAGGAATAGATAGAAAAATTGGATAGCTAAGAGATCACACCACCCTAGTGAAACAGAATAAAGAGGTGAATTTAGTCGAGACACATACCTTTTTGGAGTGGTGAAACGAGAATGGCGCTCTCTGATGTATTTCGAGTGCAACACTTCCGAAGAACTTCACTCATATTTGTTTAATGAAACTCACAAAGAATGTGCACTACCAGTGAAAACTACCCGAAGATGATTGATAATTAGTAACGGACAACCTAGTCGAGCAGTATTTGCTATCAGTCGAACTCCGAAATTAGACATAATTTTAAGTTTTTTTTCTTCTACCCAAGCAACCAAAAGTTCGAATTTTACTTGAGATAAGAACTTAGAAGTTCACATTTAAGTTTCATGGAACTTTCAAACGCAACCTTCAAGTTCATATGTTGTCAGTTGAGAACTTGCTTTGAACTTCAAAAATCTCTAACACAAAGTTCAATCAAAATACTAACCGTACTTTTAATCAGCGCAATAGTTCACAACAAATCTATGTTGAACTACTTTCCTACTTTTTGAAGCACAGATAAGGTTGTGAGTAACACTTTAAAAGAGTCACAAAGATTGTTTACATTTGAAGAGTGATCTGTTGTTCCCAAGTTACATTGCCAAATCCGTCCAGCTTTGTTAAATTTTATTAAAGTTTTATGAACGCCACTGAAAATCAATTTTGTATTCTTATGGTATCAAGAGATGCCAATAGGTTTTATATTTAGTCAGGTTTATGAGAACCTACACAGCTTCTTTACGACGATCTTTAAACCTTTGCTTCTAAAATTCCTTATAACTCCTATCAAAAGTTTTATGTTGACTTTATGAACTCGTAAAATGCTGTTTGGAAATGCCGTTTTAGAACTCATTCATATTATCTTATTATGGTCAGTTGTAAAAACATTTCAAACCCATTTTACCTCCAGTTAATGCATTAAACGGCAAATTGGCATTGAGGGAAGTCACCGAATGACCAAATAGTTTTATAGTAGTAATTTCGAAGATAAATTGACTTTCTGCGATTTTTTTCAATTGCCGTATTGAAATATAAGAAATCATTGAAATGTGGAAACATAAATACACGAAGTATTAAATGTAATGCAAATGAACTGTAAATTGGAGACCGATTTCGGCATGCTTTTAGATAACCTGATAGAATTCCACCAATTTTAAGGAAATTCATGATTAATTTATCGAATATATTTGTTTCAATTTTGTTTTTGTTGATGTAAATTGGTATAATTTCCGAAGCGCATTAATTTTCAGCTTTTATCGTGCCAATATTCACCTTAAAATTAATTGCGCGTACAATTTGTAGCATGAAATTATTAATTTGTTGTGTTTTATTAATTTGTTTTCATAACCATCTACAGAGTGGGTAGCTTTGTTCACATTTCGGCTTTAAAGAATCATAGGGATAAAAAGCACGATACATAGGAGAGGTGTTAGTGGACAAAACAGTTAGGAATATAGTTTTATCAATAAAACCGGGAGGAGTGCTATACGGCTGAAATAAAACTAAAATTGTTACTTGAGAATTGTGCTCCAAGTTTGACGTGGTACAAGAGCAAAAAAATGGATTTGAAAAAAAGAACGGCTTATTTTATTGTCATTGTAAGAAAACTGTTAGCTAAATGAGATGCGGAAAATGAAGCTGTCATTCCACACGGTAAACTGAAGTAAAGGGTGTCCACGATGAAATTGCCACAAACAAAATTGATTCGCAAAATTCGAGTTTTCATCCGATTGCCATCAAATTTTCAGGGATTGAGAAATAACTATTAAACTTCATTTTACCATTTTACTCGTATTTTATTAACAGTCCATACGCAAATGCCCGCACCTTGGCCTTAACCCCGGCCATAAAATTCTGCACAACCTGTGAATCAACCGTTTTTTGCATGTAAACCCATACTTTCTTCAGTTCCTCGACTGTCTTCACTACCTTAGGTCGTTTAAGAAGGTGCTGCTTCATAATCGCCCAGTACTTCTCGATGGGGCGGAGCTCCGGAGTGTTGGGAGGGTTGAACATTTTCGGCACGAAATTGACCTTATTGTCCGCATACCACTTCAGCACGTCCTTGGAGTAGTGGCATGAGGCCAAATCCGACCAGAAGATTGTTGGGACGTTGTGGGCCTTCAGGAGAGGAAGCAGCCGCTTCTGGAGGCACTCTTTTATGTACACCTGTCCGTTCATCGTGTCCTGGGTCACGAAAGGTTCACTCCGCTTCCCGCACGTGCAGATGGCTTGCCAAACCAGGAATTTCTTCGAAAATTTGGACATCTTCTGAGTGCGGACATGCTCCGGAACGCTGAACTTATCCTTGGCCGTGAAAAACAGGTTGCCGGGGATCTGTTTGAAGTCGGCCTTCACATATGTTTCGTCGTCCATGATGCAGCATTCAACTTTCGTCAGCATGTTGAGGTACAACTTCCTGGTACGGGTTTTGGCGGACTTGTTCTGCTTCTCGTCGCGATTAGGGGCCTTTTGTACCTTGAACGTTCGAAGCCCAGCCTTAGTTTTGGCCTTCTGGACAAAACTTCGGCTTAGGTGCAGCTTCTTAGCCACATCCCGAACGGAGGCGTTCGGATTTCGGTTGAAGGCCCCAACTACGCGGTTGTGATTTTTGGTGTTGTACGGAATACTTTTTCCTTCATTTCTGGGCTTCCGATCGGTGGTCAACCGTTCCTCGAACCGCTTAATCACTCGCGACACCGTGGAATTCGCGATTCCCAACGTTTTAGCGATGGAACGATGCGAGAGATCCTTGTTCTCGTGATGAATGCGCAAGATTTTATCACGCACGAGCTGTTCTTTCGACTCCATTTCTGCGAGTTTTGATCACAGGACTTTAAAACATGCAGGATGTAAATAATGCACTATGAACTAAATCCACCCAAATTTTCATTAAATTCTACCCAACGGTTAAAAAGTTAGAGCAATTTCATAGTGTGGCAATTTCATCGTGGACACCCTTTAATTTGTTGTTCAGATTGAGTTCTAGGTGATTCAGAGATTTTTATGTTCAGATAAGATTTTAGGGAGTCGTGGGTGACTCCGGCGTAGTGGATAGCATCCAAACCTCTCACGCCAAAGTCACGAGTAGCTCCGGACCAGTTATGAAAATTTCCAAAAAGTATTTGAGTTACCACGACGGGAGATGAACCAGCTCAGGGATAAAAATCTCGATAATCAAGGAATCAAATAAACAAATCAGTTTATAGGGAACAAAAGAAGTACTAATGCATGAGATCAACGCTTCGAACAAAATCAAATACATAGCGTGAGTTAGGTGGGCTAAAAATTACAACGATACATATATAAGAGGCTAAAAAAGAATAAAAAACATTGTGAATGGGTGTAAAATAAAATGATAATAACAATTATATTTATAAAATCTGCATGTCTACAGATTGTTCATAATGCAAAAGACAGTACATTCCAAATCTCGTTAACCTGAAACCACTTTATATTCAATAATATACTATCATAAAGATCATAAAAGATAAAATTCCACTACTCCCCTTAATGCCCTTTCATGCTAACTATTAGGATGGATCTTCCAAAGCACGCTGTAACAACGAACCTAATGTAAATAGTAAAATTCTCAAAACTCCAGGCACATGATCCTCTGTAGCAGGTGGAAAAACTACTTGATGTGATATTTCCACAATGGAACTGACTCTTAGCTTCGGGTCTTGAGCATGAATCCCTACTGAGCCTTACGGCGCGACAAGCTGGCCAGTTCAGCGCAAGCGTCAATCATCAATTAACAACACAGTACTCAAAAAATAAATTTGCGGAAGGATTGGAGAAGAACAAAAATGTCGAATGTAAATATAATTAGTTTTTTTCTGGTTTGTTGAGTTCGATTGAAGTACCTTTTGAGCTGAGTAGCATTACAGTAGCATACAACCTCTTGAACGATCCTTTCGTGAACTTCAAAGTTTTCTTTAGAAGCTGATAAGAATGCTGCTAGCAGCTTAACCACTAAATTCGAACTGAAAGTTCGGTTAATTACTAAAAAGTAGCTGGTTAAGCCAAAAAACACCTTGTTATCAGAACTTCTAGGTTGTAGGAATTTTGGATTACTCCTACCCAGTAGTGACTTTTCGATGAACAGTTTAATTTCACCCAAAGCGAAGTCTTTCAAAGTACTTAAAAGTATGTACTTCGTGAACAACTCAATTTTGAGTGGTTGCACTTAACTGTCAAGATGAGTGAAAAGACTTGATTTTAAGTTGTTTGCTTTCTCTGTGTAGTGAAACTACACTGTCTGAGTTATGTTTAAACTAAAAAGGTTTGTTTAAAGCAAAAATTCCTTTGCTGGACACAGTTACTTTTAGATGATTCAAATTTTGACCTTAAATTGCATTAACCTCGAATGTTCGGTAAAAACGACCAAAATAAATAGCAACCTTATATAAAGGGTGCAACGGTCAAAATTGATCAAACCTGATTAAGGAAAAAACTCATTTTTGAAAAAAATTCAAGACGATGTTTTACTCAAACAATGGATTGTTTTTACAATGATAAGTCTATCCATGTAGTAAACAAAATATTTTTTCAAATTTGTTTCAACAAATTGGCAGCCATTAGGTGCGTTGAAAAAGTCGTTGTATTTCTGCTTGTGCCGGCAGTTTTGATCTGATACCTGCTAACTCAAAAAAATACACTGATTACGTTATTAGATTGGTAGATGACTTAGAAAAAGAGTAAAAAAATTGCACTTTTGGCGTCTTTTGAAATAATCCACATTTTCCGCAATTTTATCACATTCTTCCATATTTAATAAACAAATATTACAATAATTTTTAATTTATATAGAAGGTAATACTATAATAAAGAAATCCTTCAAATTTCAGCTTAATCGAATAATTAGTGATCGAGTTATCACCGGCATAAACTCCAAAAGTGCTGTTTTGAGAAAAACGCGTTGAAAGTTTTAATTATGGAAAAAGCGTCTCTTTATACCTGCTGCGCGCTGAAAAAGCGTCTTCAGAAAACGATGAAAAGAAACACGCTGGTAGAAGGAACGGAAAACCATCTTGACAAAATTCGTACAATTGCGACGCAACTTCAACACGAAAGAAATGAGTCTAGTTGGAAACAACGATATACACCGTGTTCAATATATTCTCACACAAAATAAAACTCTACTTCATTTCAAATCGATAATTCAGATTTTATTGATAACTTTACTCATTATATTGCAATATAATACCGATCAACTACAGCATATGTTTTGGAATAACACCGCCTTTAACCTTCTTGACCAGCTCCAGACGTTTTCGAAACCGTCACAGTCGGACGTGCCGATTTCATTGGCATTTCGTCCGGCAAATTCGTTTGATTACGGTTTTGAATTGGTTCCTATTCGACGTCCTGTGGTATTTACCTTCGCCAGCATGTACAAATAATCCAAGGGATTCAGATCTGGTGAGCTGGGAGGCCATTCATTCTTGTCAAAAGTCGGTCAAATTTTCTCGGCACCAGCCTGAACGAGATTTGCAGTATGCGATGGCGCTCCGTCCTGCTGAAACACATAATGATCATCTCCAAACACCTCTTGTGCATAGGCTTGACAGCTTTCTCCAAAACTTCCGTCTTATAATATACGGCATTCACTTAACGCCTTTTTCGATGAAAACCAGTGGTAATTTGCTTCGCTGCAAATTCCTCCCCAAACCATCACTGACGCCGCACTTTGGAACCGTGGAATATTCCTATCACTCTATGGGACAGTTCTCGAAAGAGAGTTTACATAGTCTGTCATTCTGGACATTGTGGGATTGTTGCAAGACGAATAACTTTTCGCTGTAAAAGATAAATTCTTCCCCACAGCGCCGCGACATAAGCAGACTTGCTCTCGAGTCGTTTCTGCTTGGAAGGTTCCGAAACTCCGTGAACCTTACGTTTCTTGAAAGCTTGGAATCCGAGGTCATTTTGCAGTATATTGTGCATTGACGATCTCGAAACATCTCGGATCTGCGGCCATTTTACGCACAGAGCGCTTCGTCGATTTCGTCTAATCCGTTACCTGACCACTTTAACAACTCGTGCAGTCCGCACTCTAACGAGTACGACCGGATCTCTTCCGGTCATCAACGAGCAGGTGTCACGGTACCTTCGGATGGTTCGGTACACAAAATCCGCTTTACTCGAGGTTCTGTCAAATTTCTGAAAATAGCGTCCAGGCGCTCAGCTTTCAAAAACTTTTTCATCACCACAGCACGAAACTCCTTCATCGCTGGTAAAAGATACAACACCGAATGAAAACAATCGGACATAACCTCAAAGCAGTTTGTATTAACATAGTGCAAAACTACAGCAACACATACGTGAAGCATGTTGAGTAGTTGCACGACACCAATGCCAAGGAAAAAGTGTATGAGAATACATTGGACACGGTGCATATGGTCGCAATGCAAACGAGAAGGTTCCGCTCGAGTTGAAAATGATATTTTTTTTGCTTCGAACTCGGGATCAGTAGTCGCATCGAAATCACCTGTTCAATAGATTTCTAGTCATATAATAACTGAATTTCAAATTTAAGGTCAGTATCGTGGAAAATTTATTTTCTATCCAAACGCATCCACCTGA
>JASCZW010015619.1:0-20178 GCA_034211315.2 Aedes japonicus
AATTATACGGTGAGCATCCAGAGAGCGTCAAAGGCTGGCAGAATGATGGGCTGGGCATGTCACCAGGATGTCAGAGAACAACCTGACCAAAATGGTGTTTGCCTTAAACCCAGCTGGAACTAGATGCAGCGGCACTCAACGTTCGAGGTGGCAGGATCAATCATGGGTGGTCCAGCTAACTGGAGGTAAGCAGCCATGGGTGGAGTCACGCTAAGAAGACTAGTAGAGCAGGTTATTTCCTCCCAGACGTATTAAGTAGCTGTTAAAACCTCCAGCACTTCTAAGTATTTCGTAAAAGTACTTCAAAGTTTTACGAAAAACAAGAATGTGCAAACTTGAGAAAAAAATTTAAAAGATAGTTGACACTTTGTAAAATATAAGAAACTAACAGAAAGAGAGAAAAAAATCAAACCTATAATGGAAATAGTTTTGCGTTTTTACGATAGCCACAACCTTAATATTCAAACACCCCCTGGCAGTTTTCGTCAGCACAGTTCTGGCAAATACCTAAATACTATCAAATACAATCATTTTGGAAAATCCCATTCAGAAATTTTGTAAATCTATCTGGCATCCCTGGTTCCTGGTGTCACCAGCGATAAACCATGTCGACTTCGGGACCGCACAGTCAAACATACCTACAGAAGAAGTTAAGCAAAGGAATCCAATTGCATTCTGTGTGACACTTTTCGGTCTTCAGCAGTGGGGTCGGTGGTCGGTGGTCGGTGTGAACACCGCCAGTTGATCTATTTGTATGGTTCCGATTTTCTTTTTCTTCTCCTACTCCTTCTGAGTGTACTGGACCAACTTGCAACAGTTCCAGCTAATGCTGATGTCGTCGTTGTTCAAACGATACCATGATTCTCCGGGGCAGAGTAGGATTTACATTTTTCAATGGCCCTCTACGGAGCAGTTTTGCATGACGACGATGTGGACAAGAACCGTACCACCGCACGACTCGGTCGACCAGCACTGCCAGGATTGGGCCATTCCGGTGCGGATGGCCATTATCTATCTCCTTCGTTGCTCAGTTCCTCCATTTGCCTTCCGGAACCGAACCAGGAAGGAAACACATGTAATGCACAGGAATGTATGTGGCAGTGTGTCACTCGGCCGGAATAGCATTTATTTGCAGCTGTAGTCAAAAAATGGATCAAATTGCCGAGAAGTTTCTACTTTCTGGCTTGATGTGCAAAGAAACGCCCCCATGCACAAGCCAGTTTACAAAGTGCTCCAAGTGTGAGGCCATTATTTTCGGAGAGCGGGAAAGTTCTCCCCGGACGCTCCTGGATGGGCTGATAGATGGTGGAAAGCAATGCGAAAGCAAGCGCTCCGAGTGCCTGAATTCTGGGGATGCCGAGGAATGGCATTCGGTTCGAAGATTAGCTAGCAAGGTGCCAGACGAGTTATTTAGTTCCGGCGGGTGGCGAAGAGAATGTTTCTCCCGAAGTGCTAGGGATGGTACGAATGATAGCTGATGGTTGCCGGAATTCGAGGCGGAGAAGGCTGCTGGAGAAGTCAGTTACGCTGCTGGTAGTGTAAAATAATAAATATCTAAGTCGAGTAGATGGATGGAGGCTTATGCTGGTAACGTTATTTTGTGGGGAAAAAGTATATCGAAAATAATTACAATTCGGCTAATTATGATCGCTTAAATTCGCAAATCCTAGAATCCCTTGAGTTGATTTCTGGTGATATTGATCAAAACAAACGTTGCTCAAATTCCCCTATAAATCACTTCGTATTCCATCCTGAAAACCAATATTTCACTCATTAATAAACAAACATGATTTTTTAATCACCTTTCCCTCAGTGCCAACTCGAAGCCAAGGTGCCAAGCATATTCCTAAGACCGGGACTAAAGTTAATCTTAACTAAAACGAAGAAGTGCTAAGAAGTGTGCTGGCTTGTCGACTCCGCTGAGGCGAGCATGTAGCACTTCAACAGCAGCCAGCAAGCAAACATCCTTACGGGGGTGCAATTGAGTACGATGTTATTTTGGTTCCTTCCTCCCACCAACCCAACACCACCCCCATCCTACACTGAAAAGAAATGCATTTGGAAATTTCTTCACATGCAGCTGCTGCTATCTCGACGACGTCGCCTACTCGGTTGCGGGGGTTGGGGCACATTTCGGTTTCGTTTCTTCACACAAGGGATAATACATATATTGTTAAGGGTGGAGCGAAACACCAGGATGGATGCTGCTGTCTGATGCTATTAGTGTGAATGTGGAAAAAAAGAAAAGATTCGGAAAAAGCACTTTTCTTGCTGACGGAAGCAAATTTTCTTTTTCCCAGGGATTTGCTGTTGGTGCTGTGCTTGAGTGGATTTGTACATATATGTGTGTGAAAAAAAAAATGTGAATGTATTGAGGGGATTCGTGGGATGGTGCAGCAAACCGAAAATGCAATCTCTTGTTCGTACTTGGTAGCAGTGGATTGATTTTTTGGAGGTGATTGGATTGTTGTAATTGATGAACTCTGTCAATGAAGTGTAGGGAATAAAATTTAGATGTGATCTCACATCCGTCTTATATTGTCACCGTACATCACGAGTCGAAGTTTACCATAAGCTGAGTGATTATTACCATACATTCTCGATTTCTGTTGCAATCATCATTATATTAATTATTCATGTATAATGGGATTGTAGTGTAAAATTATATTTCAACATAAACAACCATGAATCAAGTATTTCAAATATGATAATCATATAATACATATATAAATAAATAACTGATGAAATTTACACTAGACGCAATTCAACTTTGAAACAAATACATAAACACATAAACATAAAACATAAACACATAAACATTGATCCCATGTAAGATTTTGTCCCCCGAAACCGAAACACACATGCATGGAGCGTCACCAGACATAAGAAATGTAATGAAAATAAGCTATTCACGTACATTTGCGTTGTACGCTTGTATTTAAGATGGTTCTCATGTGTCCTAATGAATGGATGCAGTTGTGTTTTGGCTCTACAGAAAAGGAAAAAAAAAAGGATTCAGGTCATTACCCAAAACTTTCACAAACGAGTTCAATCTATATAATAAAAATGAGTTGGGGTTTTCTTTGTCGATCGGCGTGAAATTTTGTATGCAGAAATTTTTGGGGCCGGAGAATAATCTTATGATGGTTTGAGACCCCTCCCTTTACTGAAAACGGGGGCTCCCATACAAATGAAACACAAATTTCTACACAACTGGAGAACTAATCAAGCAAAAGAAACCAAATTTAGCCTGTGTGAGTTTTTGAAGGCAAAAAAGGTTTTTATGGTAGCTTGAGAACCCTCCCCGTCATAAAAGGGGGGGCTCCCATACAAATAAAACACAATATTCTGCATAACTCAGGAACTAATCAAGCAAACGGAACGAAATTAAGTATGTGGTGGTTTTTGAAGACAAAAAGCTGTTCTATGTTGATTTGAGACCCCTCCCCTTTCTGAAAGGGGAGGAACCTATTCAAATGAAACGCAAATCCTTGCATAACTCGAGAACTAATAAGAGAAATGGAACCAAATTTCGCATGTGCAAGTTTTTGAAGGAGGGAAATGTTTCTATGGTGATTTGAGACTCTTCCGTCATATGAGCAGGAAGGGGGGAGGGGGTGCTCTCAAACAAATGGAACCCAAATTTCTGCATAACTCGAGAAATAATCAAGCAAATGGAATCAAATTTGGAATGTACGAGTTGTTTAAGGCATTAAATGTTTTTATGGTGGTTCAAAGCCCCTCCCCCCTCTAAAAAGAGGGGGCTCTCATACAAATGAAACAAATTCCAACCAAACATGAGAACTATACCTACTGCTTTGCAAATTTGTATTCAGTGGTTTTTTAGTCCGGAAAAGCATCTTATGATAGTTCGAGAGCCCTCCCGCTTCTAGAAAGGGTGGGATCCCATGCAAATGAAAAACAAATTCTTGCATAACTCGAGAACTAATCAAGCAAATGGAACCAAAATTGGTATAGGTGAGTTTTTGAAGGCAAAAAATGTTTTTGTGGTAATTTAAGACCTCTCCTCACTCTGAAAAGGGAGGCTACCATACATACGAAACTCAAATTTAAACCAAACATGAGAACTATCCCTACCGCTAAGCAAATTTGTATGCAGGGGTTTTTGGGTCCGGGAAAGGATCTTATTATAGTTCGACAGCCCTCCCGCCTTTAGAAAGGGGGGCTCCTATACAAATGAAATACAATATTCTGCATAACTCGAGAACTAATCAAGCAAATTGAACCAAATCTGGCATGTGGAGGTTTTTGTTGATGAATACTGTTTCAATGCTGAGACCCCTCCCTTTTCTAAAGGAGGAGGGGGGGAGTCCTATACAAATGAAACACAAATTAATGCATAACTCGAGAACTAATAAAGCAAATGGAATCAAATTTGGCATGTGGATTTTTTGAAGGTCAGACATATTTCTATGGTGATTTGAGACCCCTTTGCCCTCTGAAAGGGGGGGGTGGCTCTCATACAAATAAAACGCAATTTTCTGCATAACTCCAGAGCTATTCAAGTAAATGAAACCACATTTGGCATGTGGAGGTTGTTGGAAACAAGATTTTCATTTATATTAAAATGGATTTCTGGCTGACTGTCTGTCTGACCGATCGGAGTGAAAATATGTATGCAGGTATTTTTGGGGCTGAGGAAGGTTCTTATGATTGTTTGAGAGCGCTTCCCACTTCCGGCTCGCATACAAATGAAACACAAATTTCTGCATAGCTTGAGAACTAATCAAGCAAATGGAATCAAAAATGGTAAGCGGGGTTTTTTGAATGCAAGAAATGTTTCTATGGTGAATTCAAACACAAATTTCAACCAATCCTGAGAATTATCCAGGTAACTAAGCCACAAACTTTGTATTGTCTGGGTACGAAGAATGTTCTGATAGAAGTTTGAACTCATTATTACTAAAAAAAAAAACTCATTAAAAATAGCGTCAGTTCTATGTAATGTTCATTTATTTAGTTGCAGGCGTAGCAACGCTCGCACCGCACAGTGGTCGGAAAAGCCATTTTTCGCTGCGAAATTAATAACTCCTAAGGGTTACGTTTCCGAATCATGGTGTCTTCTACAATGTTTTTCATGGTGTCTTCTACAATGTTTTCTACAATTTCGCCCTGAAAAAAGGCTTTTCCGACCACTGTGCACCGGGATCAGCTGGTAATAAATAAAAAATAGATAATAGAACGCATCTAAAAAAATTCAAAATTAAAAGCAGTTTGTTGTATGATAGATGAAACATCCAAAACTATTCAATTAAGGAACTTTCAGCAAAATAAAAATAATGCTCTATTGTTCAGTTTGTTAGTTTCATCCGTTCTATGATGTTTTTTCGCTGCTTTAATTCGCTTTTAGTAAAAATTTCATTGGAATTTTATAGATGCATTCTAATATTTGCGTCCTATACTTCAACATGAGAACTGTCAGATTTATCACCACTCGGTGTCTTCTTTGTTTTCAACTTGGATTTGTCTAATGAGGATTATTTTTTTTTTGAGTTTTTGAAGGGTTTTCTGAGCCTTGGAAGAGTTCTCTAAAACATGATCGCAGTAAGCTTTGGACGAGAGCGAACGTGTTGAATTTTTCGTTCTTTCCCTTCAACTTTTGAAATTTTAAGGTTTCCCATGGAAGAAATGAATTCTGTAGTGATTTAATGCGTTGGTTTTCCGATGTGGGACCAGTGGGTCCTTGAAAAGAGTGAAAAAAAAATAGTGTTGATAAAAAAGTTCGGTCTTGTACGGTTCGAGAGAGGTTGTCCAGGTTTCGCGTGAAGTCCGTCTCGCCGAGGGTCAAAAAGTGCTTATCCGTCGCAGAATCCGCTGGCGATCCTATTAAGTGTCGGATATATACCCCTAGGAAGTGACCATGGAGTGTGATAGAATGTGCTGGTCGCGAACAATAATCTCCCCGGACAACGATGGCTGCCACCCAAAACGTTCGCTTTTTTTCCGGCGGTTGTGGAGAACAGTGTATGTAAGCACGCGCCTATAGGTTTCTTTTTGAATCGATGATGGGTAAAGAAAAGAAAAGTGTGGAGAAGCCGGAAGTCACGAAAAAGTCAGAAGAATAGAACAAAGTTGCCTAGTGCGGTGGCGCCGGTGACTTGCTCGTTGCATCAGTGCAAATGGATATCGTGTGAATTCAGCTAAGTACCCATTATATTTTTCAAACAGTCTCTAAGCACTGTTGAATAAGCCACCTTTCATTTTTTAATATAAAGCGGCCCACCGTGTTGTATTTTCTTTGGTTGTTCCTTTTTGGTGTTATTAGTAATTTTACAGAGCGCAGTTCCTCTGGATAGACCCTCGCGCTAAACTGGCCGGCTTGTCATGCCACGGGAGCTCAGTGGGGATTATTCGTCAATACACGAGGCTGGGAGTCGGTTCCGTTGAGGAAGTGTCACAACAGGTAGTTTTTACTCCAGCTGCAGAAGATCGTGTGCCTGGTGGTCACATTGATCGTTTTACTATTCACATTAGGTTCGTATTTGCGGCGCGCTTTGGGATCATCTTTGCCTTGGATCCATCCTAATAACATGGAAGGACATTACGGGAAATAGAGCCAACATACATTTATTATCTTTTTTTATGTTGTTATATGATAGTTTATAATTGCATATGCAATATTATTGTACAGTTCTAGTGTTGCAAAGTCTTGTCAACTACCCGCTGGTGTTTTATGTAAGGTTTGAGTACTTGTATTAAGAGTGGTAACTTGGAGTTATATACTCTTATGCGTCAATAAAATGAAATAAAATGCAGTATTAAAGTAACGCAAGGTTGTTGCAGCAATCCAAGAAATCAGATACGTATTCTTTCATCACCCGTTCTTCTACTTTCAGACATTTTTCTCTTTTCAGAGAGCAAGAAATGGCGCTATAACCATAAGCCATATAGGGCTAGGACTTCAGTAAATGCGTAGGTCCCAACCGTTTGACGAGAAATGCAGCATCACTTAACCTTTTTAGATTAGATGCTCCCAACGACCATTTTTAATAAATTTTTGTTCTGTGCACCAAACAGGGCTTTCTGTTCAACTATTCTCTCCGACTATTCATTTCCCTTTTCCTTTGATATGTACTGAAGACTACGTGGGTTCCCCGTGTCTTCTTAAGGTAGATACCAAATCCTCCCTATCTCCAACGGTTGCATTGACGTGGCCAGGTGAGCGATCGAGGAGTGTCTTCGTGGAGATTATTGTGTGAAGAAACGTATCAGTTATTTGATCCGTTTTATGGTGACATGTAATGTCTTCAACGAATTATTCCTCATCGTAGCTCCATCCACGAGGTGTGCAAACGTCAATGCTAATGCTAATACTAATGCTAATTGGAAGAGTTCTCTTAAACATCTTTGATATTTGTTCGAACTTCTAAAAGCTTCATTCATTTACTTCTCCTAACAAATTTTTAGAGATTTTTTTTAAATTTTAGGAGAATTTTCTTACCGCTGAACCGACATGCAACATAAGGTAATTGAATCGATCAATTCGATGAGCAATCTCATCTGTCAAACGAGGTGAGATAAGGCTTGTTCGCGACAAAATCTGCCTCCTCTAAATACGTACCTATAGCTCTGAAAATACTTCATCAATGCGTGTAAGTTTTCGCAGACTGATGAACGTATGTCTGATTATTGTGTAAAATCAATTTTTGGTGATACTACAAGCTTTTAAATCGACGATGGCGTCAAAAACAGAGCAAGTGCGAAAAGAAATTGTGTGCACACTTTGATTTTTTTACAAAAATTTGTAAAATTTTACCAAATTCTCAACAGCGGAACGTTCGGTAGTCCGATTTTCCGAATTTTGGTAAAATTTTCCAGATTTCTGTAAAAAAAATCTGACTGTGCGGTCGCAATGAAAATCCGGATCTGTCAGTAAGAAAACTTACAAAAAAGCTTGATTTTCCCGCAAGCACTGTCCATAACGCCCTTAAATCTTTCGATACACGTTTGACAACAGCCAAGAAGGCTGGGACCGGAACATAAACGGATCTCAGGAGCCACCAGAAGGATGCGAAGGTGAAGCAAGTATTGCAGCAGTGACCAGATCTTTCGGTACGTATTGTGACTAGAAAATTTAAAATATCCCCAACTATCGTGAATACTTCTAAACACCGGCAAGGTATGAAATCGCTCCAGGTGAAAACTGTACCGAACCGTAAAGATAAAGAGAATGTGACGGCTAAAACTCGGGTTCACAAGTTATATCGCAAATATTTGACGAAGTTTTCCTGCGTGATAATCGACGGTGAAACTTGTGTGCTGAAGAACTTCAAGCAGCTTTCGGGAATGTCTTATTATACTACCATGCAACGGAACGGCGGAAGAGCATTTCAGGACGAACAAAAAAGCCAAGTTTCCCAAAAAATATTTGGTTCTGCAGGCAATATGCAGCTGTGGTCTATCAAGCTAAAGCTTCATCACTACCGGAACGGTAAACAAGAAAACAAAACGTGAAGAATGCCTCAAAAAGTGATTGTTACCATTCTTACGCAGCCATGACGCTACCTCGCTATTCTTGCCTGATTTGGCATCTTATCACTACGCCAAAGATTTTCTAGAATGGTATAAAGCGGATGGAGTCCATGTTGTACTGAAAAATGCAAATCCACCTAATTGCCCGGAGTTGTGGCCTATCGAGGGGTATTGAGCTCTCGTAAAGAGAGAACTCTCTCAATATAAACAACAAGCTACAACTATAGAAAAAAATCGAAAATCTTGGACAAAATCATCTGAATCGGTTGCAGAGAAGTGTGCACAAATCTTCATGGCTGGATTTAACTCAAAAGTTCGTAGTTTCTTGGAGCAGCCTAATTAAGTTACTGTCATTAGTTTAAAGGTAAATCATAATGCACAATTAAATGAATAAAAATACATCCTGGATTGAACTAACAGCAAATTTGTTTTAATCCAAACTTAATCTGTCCAGATTTTGTCGCAAACAAGCCTTAAAAACCGACGAATTGTCATTCTTATGTGAGTTTGTGTCTTGGATTATAGTCCGATGCTAACGGTTGAGCAGATGTAATTGATCACGTGTTTTGCGCAACAACAAAAACACATGATTAGTTAAATGTATTACGAATCGTGTTTACTTCTCCAACTTCTTCGACGTTTGCTGCAAAGTTTGGCCAAGTTGATTCAACTAAATCGTTTTTCACTGACCACTGCAGTGATAGAACAAAAGGCTCACAAAATTTACAAAAAATACAACTCTACACTGAAAGTTAATTTTAGTTCATATTACAAAATCGAAAGTAATACTCACTAATCCATTCGTTGTTTTCAGCAACGAAACTGATTTGTTCTTTTTATGAAGATACATTCGTAATTAATTGCACGCGCAACTGTCAAAGGCACGAAGCTTTTGTTGACACAGAAAGAACATTCGTACATTGTATGGAAACAATGCAAAAAGCTACGAATATTTTGTCACACATTAAAAATAAACGTCTCTCTGGTGGTTGCCTGAAGGACTAACAGATCTACTTTATCGACTCAAAATGTAATTGACAAAAAAAACGCAATCACGTGGAATTGTGCAGCGTTTTTTTTTATTGTTTCGAACCTGAATATTTGGAAAGTGCTGATTCTAAATCCGTGGTTGATCTCACTAGGCCCCGCTGACTCTTGAGAACAATGTTGCTTAATGAGCATGAAGTTATAGCTCACGACAGTGCTTTGATTTTTACTTTGGGATAGATAAATTATTTCTGCCCATACCAGCAGAAACACCATCGTCAATGAGTGCGGTATAAAAGAGAAGCAGCGATTGGCTGGTCATCACGAAGTTCATTTCGTGCATTTTCACAAAGGTGTAATGATAGCATTTCACCAGATAAAAAGCATTATGAATGTTTCATACAATATACGAGACATTTGTTCTATGAACAAAATCCATGTTTACGAAACGCGTGAAAGCTACTTTACGAAAATAAATTTTCAGTGTAGCGTCAATCTGCAAAATTATCTGAATAGTTGTGATCAGCTTTATACAGCAATCAATTCCGAATTGGAAGAGTATAATTTCAGAACAAAGAGTGAAATAAAATCATGTCCTAAACAATTTTTCAAGTATGTCAGAACAATATTAAAATCAAACAACTTCCCTTCAAAAATGCGCCTTGATGACAAAAGCGCTGGAAACCCTGGTCAGATTTGTGACATAGGGTATGTGTCCCTTGACTCAGCCTATTATGCAACCAGCGATCACATTTTTCATTATAACTCATATAGTTTTTGAGCTGTAAACGAGATTCAACTAGCTAGACACTTGCAAAGGTAAGTTTGATAAGACATTTGGTAGCATGTATCACTAAATGTTACACAACTATTTTTATAATGCCATAATCTTTCGAGGGATGTGGATTTAATATCGGTCTATAAGCACCAAATTGGGTCTATTCGTGGATGCAACTTCGTCCCATTCGATGGAATTATTACTAAATGCAGTCTTTGTACGGTTTTTTTTTTCTAATTTTATGAATTAAGGCATTGTAAGCTGTACTTGATTTACTTAATACAACACAAACTAAAGTAAAACTGCCTCGAAACACTTAAATGATGTTCATATATGATTTATAAGCCATTCAATTATGAAAACATTATAATTCACTATACAATGATTTTGTCTCTTCGATTTGTGTTTATATGAGCCACTTGAATATAAGAAACCGCAAATTCATGCATTTCCACTTGAAATCTTACCAATAACAAACTTTTTACTACGTTATTGATTGAACAGGCCATCGTTGGGAACATACAAAAAAATATGTACCCAACATTGGGTCTACGATTTTCTTGTAAAATCATTGTTATTTTAGATATGTGAACAGTTAGTTTGTAACTTGTAACTTTTAATGTCAATGATGGAGACACATTTTCCTGGATCAGTTTTGTTTGTAGATCCAATCAGAGATGGATCACTTAAAGGTGAAAGAAGTTCTACTAGGACATCTCAAATTAGAACAAAAATCGCCGCAAATGACTTGGCTGATAAAATCTTTAAGAAATCCAGGGTAGAAAATGCGTTGAGATCTTTTCAGCCTTACAAATCTGCAGGAATGGACGGGATATTTCCAGCATTACTTCAAAACGGCGAAGCAGTGTTGATCCTGCCAATAATTGAGATTTTTAAGGCAAGTTTAATACTCAACCATATTCCAACTTCATGGACACAAGTAAAAGTTATCCTCATACCTAAAGTAGGAAAGCGAGACAAGGCGCATCCTAAATCATACAGACCCATTAGTCTTTCATCAGTCCTACTAAAGACTATGGAAAAAGTGTTGAATGATTATATCAATTCAAATTACATGAACAAGCATCCACTATCTGAGTTCCAGTTTGCTTACCAGTCTGGTAAGTCAACAGTTACGGCACTGCATAGTGTAGTTTCAAAGGTGGAAAAAGCTCTATCGGTAAAAGAAATAGCACTTGGTTCTTTCTTAGATATTGAAGGAGCTTTCGACAACGCTTCCTACTCATCTATGGCTCGTGCCATGAAGAAAAGGAACTTTGACATGAACATAATTAACTGGGTTCATACCATGCTTGCAAAAAGAGAAATCACTTCAGAGCTGGGAAGTTCGTCTATTACAATACGGGCAACGAAAGGTTGTCCCCAAGGAGGAGCCCTCTCACCACTTATGTGGTCCTTAGTTGTAGACGAGCTTCTAAGAAGCTTAGAGGAACAAGGTTTCGAGGTTGTAGGTTTTGCAGACGATATAGTCATTATAGTGAGGGGAAAATTTGACAACATCATTTCAGAAAGAATGCAATGGGCCCTAAAACTTACCCAGTCTTGGTGTATCAAGGAGGGCCATTAATCCAGCAAAAGAAGTAATTGTACCTTTCACTAGGAAAAGGAAGTTTAGTCTAAAAGCGTTTCAGCTAGGAGGATTAAAGATTCATCTTAGTGAACAGGTTAAATACTTAGGAGTGATACTGGATGCCAAACTGAACTGGAATGCTCATCTTGAGTGTGTGATCGGTAAGGCAACCAGTGAACCAGAAAATGGGGTCTAAGACCAAAAATGATAATGTGGATTTATACATCCATAATACGTCCTAAAATATCGTATGCTTCTCTTGTGTGGTGGCCAAAAACAAAAGAGGCTACTGCACAGAAAAAGCTTGCAAAACTTCAACGGCTAGTATCCATTGCTATAACGGGAGCGATGCACAGCACTCCATCAAATGCGTTGAATGCACATGCTAATCTGCTGCCTTTGCACGAATACGTGCAACTAGAAGCGGAAAAGAGTATGCTTAGACTTAAACGGTTGAAAACTTTCATGTCTGGTGATTTAGTCGGTCACCTGAGCATTTCACAAAGCTTTCAAAATGGGCCAGTGATGTACATGAATGGAGACTGGATGAAACCTGTGGAAAACCATGACATCCCTTACAACATATGTGAAACGTCACGTATAGATTGGGAAGTCGGAGGTCCCACTGTTCGTCATGGCTCCATAAAATTCTTCACAGATGGCTCAAAAATTGGAACAAAAATGGGAGCAGGAATCTTCGGCCCTGGGGTAGAAATTTCGGTGGCGAGGGGAAACTATCCAACGGTTTTCCAAGCGGAGATCTTTGCTATAATAAAATGTGTTAACGTTTGTCTGAAGAGAAAATATAGATATGCAAATATTTGTATTTTTACAGACAGCCAAGCGGCACTCAAAGCGTTAAGTAATTATAAATGTACATCCAAACTTGTCTGGGAATGCATTCTTTCACTGCGAAAGGTGTGCCAAGAGAACTCGGTAAATTTATTCTGGGTTCCGGGACGCTGTGGCATTGAAGGCAGTGAAAGGGCAGACGAGCTTGCTAAACAAGGTTCAAATGCACAGTTTATTGGCCCAGAACCATTATGCGGTATATCATACTGTGCCATTAAAATGGAATTAAAATCTTGGGAAGAGCAAAGGGTGATGACCAATTGGTTGGTCACCACAAAGTGTTCTCAAGCAAAAAGGTTTATAATTCCAAATGTTACAATTAGTAAAAAGCTTCTGGAGCTCAATAAGAGAGTTCTTTGTACCTATACTGGCCTAGTAACCGGACATTGCCCGAGTAGATATCATTTGAAAAACATTGGCCAGGTTCAGAATGATATCTGTCGTTTCTGTAACATGGAACGTGAAACCTCGGAACATCTGCTTTGCAGTTGTGATGCTTTGTACAAGAGCAGACTTAAATTTCTGAACAGTGGCTATATGCAACCTAAAGAAATTTGGACTGCAAATCATGGAAAGCTGGCGGGTTTTATAAACTCAATTTTGCCTGACTGGGAGGCGCGTCTTAGGCTGGTCACTTGACAAATGGCGATTAAGCATTAAGATGCGAATTAGAATAGTAAACAGAGGTATACCACAAAAGTTCAACTCAGTGGACGCTGTGGTTCTACGCCCCAACAAAAAAAAAAAAAAAAAACTTGTAACTATTTTCTGCACATCCAGTATGCATTACTTTCTTTATCGATTCAATTAAGCCAAATTTAGATCACTTGAAATCGTGTAGATCATCTGTTCAGCATAACCAGTGAAATCATGATGCCCCAAAAGTTCAAGAAATCCAAAATTGCGTGGAAGTGAACAACTATAAGTTGATTAATACTGTCGCAATAGTTTCGGATTATATCGGTCATCCTAATAGCAACTTGATTTTGTTGATTATCGCTAAATTAATGACAGATTTGGTACATAGGCTGAATGAAGGAGCTGGACTAACATTACATCCCCTTACCCTATTTGCAAAGTTTTTCCAAGAAATTTACACAATATTTTCAGATGGTAATCGCAATCTAGATTATTTTTCATTCATTCCTGCATCTTCACTTGACATAAGAGTTAGTCAGGTACACGTTCAAGACATTCTTGTTGGTTTGAAAAATCTTGATGCTGCGAAAGGTGCGGGACGTGATGGAATCCCTCCAGCATTTACACTGAAAATTAATTTTCGTTTATATTACGAAATCGAAGGTAGGACTAAAATATCTATTCGTTGTTTCCAGCAACGAATCTGATTTGTAGTTATTAAGCAGCTACCTTCGTATTTATTGCCTCACGCGAAGCTGTCACAATCACTAAGCATTTGTTGACAAAGAAGGAACAATCGTTCATTCTACGAAAACAATACAAAGAGCTACAAGTAATCTTTTTTTTCTCTTTTTTTGTCTTGATTATCGAGATTTTCAGCCTCGGGCTGGTTCATCTCCCGTCGTAGTCAGTCAAACACCACTTTTTGGGCATTTTCTTAACTCCTCCGGGGTGAGATTCGAACTCATGACTTAGGCGTGAGAGGTATGGATGTTAACCAACACGCCGGGGTCGCCCCATAACAAGTAATCTGTTACTGTATAAAAAAAGAAACGTCTCTGAGGTTGCATAAACGACTGACAGATCTACTTTATCAGCTCAAAATATAATTGAAAAAAAAAAACGCAACCACGAGGAGTTGTTCAGCGGTTTTATTTTTTAAATGTTTCTGACATTTGGTTCGATCCTATATATGCAGGAAGAGCTGTTATTGAGTCCGTGGTTGATCTAACTAGGCCATGTTGACTCGTGAGATGTTACTTAATTATTGTGCATGCGGTTTTAATTCTCGAAGCGCTTTCATTTCTATTTTGGGACAAATTCATGCTTTCCAGCACCCCAGCAGGAACGTAAACTTTTTTGAGTACGATCGAATGAAGCAACGATTGGGTGGACTTCACGAAATTCATTTTGTGCATTGTATAAAGAAGTTGTAATGATAGCATTTTGTTAGATGACAAGCAACATGATTTTTTTCATACAATTTACGAGACAAAATCCATGTTTACGCAACGACTGAGAGCTAATTTACGAAAATAAATTTTCAGTGTTTAGAAAATCTTGCGTTAGTTCAAATGCGTTGCCTTTATTTTGGCTCTTCAATTCATCACTTGATCAATCCCAAAAATTTGGAAAAAAAACTCATACTTAATACCTATTTATAAGACAGCAAAAAAAATGCGATATTCGCAATAACCGTGGAATTGCTATTATTTCTAGCATCCCAAAGCTGTTTGAAGCTATCGTCAAAAGATAACTGTTTAGCCCAGTAAAAAATGTTATAACAAATTCGCAGCATGGATTTTTCAAAGGACGCTCAACTTCCACAAACTTGTTAGAATTCGTGAACTAATCTTTGAACGCATGGACAACGGCTACCATAGTGAAGCGCTGTACACTGATTTAGCAAGGCCTAAAGAAAAAATAGCTAAGATCCTATTTTCTATATTTCTTAAATAGATACAATCGTATTTAATAAATCGGCAACAGGTAGTCAGTTTTAATGGGAAACAGTCATACTCTGTTCATGTTTTATCTGGAGTTCCCCAAGGCTCGCATCTAGGACCTCTACTTTTTATATTTTTTGTCAATGATATTTCTTAAATTCCTAAGCACATGAAACTATTTATGAAAATTAAGAATGACCATGATCATGTAACTTATATAAATAAAAAAATATTATTTGACATATGGTGCAAAAAAAACCTTACTAGAAACAAACGTTAAGAAATGTTACGTTATTACTCTCAGTAGAAAACGAAAAACACCGCAGATCACTGTTTGTTTAGGAACTGAAATTAAATAAAAATGCGAGAGAGTCAGCGATTTAGGTGTTATTGTAGATTCTAAGCATAATTTTAAAGCAACCAATATGCATATTATGATTTTATTAAACGTTTTGGTCAAAACTTTCATGACCCATTTACTAGCTTATTGTGTAGTCGAAATTACACCACCCCCTTGTGGCATCTGAGGAATCGAAACTTGTTTGCATTAAATACTAATCGGACAAACTATGCGAATGATATCTCTTTATTATCTGCATTGTGAATCAATTGGCTTAACAATGTCACGTAGTAACCTAAGACAGTATTTTATTTCTAGGCGATCTTCAAGAAGATAGAACTAATTGTAAATATGTAGTGTACAATTGATTGACGAAATAAATAAATAATGCATAAAAGAAAGTGGACGGTTTCCGAAACTTTCGACGCATACTAGTTGACAATAATAATAACAGTCTATTTTTTTATTTCATAAAATGCTATCATTTTGGAGACACTTACCATGCAAGAGGAGCGAAGAAAAAAATCATGCACAGTACCTTGACAAATCAATTGTGGTCCACATCCAAGAAATAAAACGTTTAGGAAATGTCCGATCGCGATTTGAGTAAAAAATATTATGTCTTCCGTAGTGCAGTGCATTTGTTTTCACGAAGACCTACAGGCCAACCACACAAACTCAAGCAGAATACCGTAGCTAGATTCTGTGTTCTAAAGCTATATGGCAATCTTCTAATCAAGTCCGATGGATTGAAGTCAACTTTAAACATCTTCCAGGACCAAACATTTTCAAGGCGAAAGCTCGAGAAGCTGTTAGATTCAAATTTTGTTTTTTGCGGATAAATTTTCACGCAGGCAAGGAATTTGCAGTTGCGGCAGGATGGCAAAGGTTTTCGTCACTGACAAAATGATGAACTCGAAGGCTCACAAAACCGAATGTCTCTAGATGTGATTTCAACCCTTCATCCATTCACAAGATAGTCCGGTGACATTTTGGCCGGATCGTGCGAAATATCACTACAGCTGGGACGTACAACATCGGGACAATGACAACGGAGTCCACTTTGTTCCGTAAATCACAAAAATCTGCCCAATTGTCCCCAGTTCAGGCTCATTGGAAACCACTGGGTATTTATGAAGAGCAAACTGATATAAAAGGTAAAATCATCAAAACGGCAGCTCAGATAAAAAAAAATGAAGGGATCAATTCGTCAAAACGGTGGGTGAGCTTGAGTGGAAAAGGTTTTCAAATCCGGTAATTTAAATCCGAAATAGACCCACATATTGTTCCATTACTAAGTGGGCAATGCTTTATACATTTGTTTTAGACTAACATTAATCTAAGAGTGTAGTTTGATTCACTGACATGTTCAGGTTAAATTATTGAGGACTAAAGCCTGCACTAATATGACAGCTTAAAATGTCCACTTTATTTCGTGATAAAACATGTTAACATTCTTGTTACATTCATTAAAATGGAGTCAAATCAAGTGGAAGTGCGCAAACGCATTTTGTACGAACGGAGCCAATTCTGAATTTATTGGTACGCGATCTTGCCAAGAAACTAAAACTACAGAGCAGTACTGTGTTTTGAATTTGCAAATCATTTGACCAGCGCCTAACTGTGGATCGAAAGGTTGGAAGTGGAACAAATCGACAAGTATGCTCCCGACAAATAGACAAGGAGGTGGTAGCCATTTTTGAGTAAAATTCCAATCTTTCTTGAGTACAATTGGCAAAAAGCAAAAAGTCGTGCTAAGAAGCTTTACACCATTTTTTTGTCAAAATTTGCTTGTATCATAATGGACGACGGAACATACGTGTTTGAAGACTTTAATCAGCTTCCGAGTCTGGCTTTTAATACCGCAATGCAGAGGAGCGCTGTTTTCAAACATTTCCGGACTATCTGGCACTATCAATAAGGATCTGTACGAGAAAGAATGTCTGCAAAAGCGGTTGCTACCGTTTATCAGGAGCCAGGACGCTCCAGCTCTGTTTTGGCCTGTTTTGGCCTCTTGTCACTATGGGAAATCCGTTGTGGAATGGTATAAGGTACAAGATGCCAAATGCGTGCCAAGAATTGCCAATCCACCACACTGTCCAGAACTTCACCCAATAGAGAAATGCTGGGCTCTAGTTAAGCGGAAACTCTTGGCAACTAAGAAGAAAGCTAATGGAACCGCTGATTTCAAGAGAAGATGGCAAATCGTCATGGCAGGCATATCTGAGGATACCGTATGGAACCTGATGGCGGGAAAGAAGTTAAATACCTTGGTATTACTTTGGACAAAAAGTTTAACAGGAACTCATATCTAGTCGAGGCTATTACCAAGGGCACAAATGGGGGAAAATGGGGTCTGCGACCAAAAAAAGTACACTGGATTTATGCAGCAATAGTCCGACCATAAATTACTTATGCTTATTTGGTATGGTGGCGGAAAACAAATGAGGTAACCGCTTAAAAGAAGTTGTTTAGTTTAGTTTAGTTGTTAAGTTACAAAGAATCGTCTGTACATCAATGACAGGGACAATGAAAAGTACACCATAAGTTGCTTTGGATACCCTCCTCAATATACTGCCTTTACATCAATTTGTGAAATTACAAGCAGCAAAAAGTGCTCTGCTGTTTATTCGTTACAATAGAATACTAGATAGAGATCTGATAGAACATCTGAAAATTCTGAAGGACCTCAATTTGAACTCGGATATGAAAACAATTGAAAATTGGATGCCAACAAAGACCAACTACCTTGTTCCCTTTAAAGTTCCCTTGAAGGATCCCTATGTTTGGGAGTCTAGTAGGCCTAGCACATGTCCAGGATCAATTGTTTTTTTATACGGATGGGTCCAAGATGGGGGAGAATACCGGAGCCGAGGTTTATGGCCCTGGTATCACCAACGTCATACCTACTGGTCGGAGTCCTACTGCATTTCAAGCAGAGATTCAAGCCAAAAAAGAATGTGCTTATTTATGCACCAAAAGGAATTGTAGGTTTGCTAACATCTGAATATTTTCGGACGGTCAAGCAGCGTCAATGCGCTAGAGTCATTCACTTGTCTATCTCAGTTAGTATGGGAATGCATCCTTTTGCTGAAACAACTGGCGAGTAGAAACGAGTTTATATTATCCTGGGTGCCCAGTTATTGTGGAATTGAAGGATATGAAAACGCCGATAGACTAGCAAGACAAGCCCAAATAACAATTTTTATTTTATTCCAGACGTGTAGCACTATGCCCGAATTTGTTCATAAAACTACATTCAAAAGTGTTTTGTCCACCAACATCTCCTCTATGCACCTTTAAAGCCGCAATTTGTTAAAAGTGGCCCACTCTATAGACAGTTGTACAAACAAATGAATAAAACCTTTATAAGACCATACAGATTTTGAAAATGTTCTAGAGAAAGATTTCATGACCACTTGAGAACCATTAAAGCTTTTGGCAGCCATCAGAACCAGCATAGGGCCAAATGGCCACAGCTTTCAAACTTCACTCCGATATCGTGGTTGTTTTTTGTTGTTCTGCTTTGGTCGATTCTGCGCTCTTCCGATTCATTCAACAGTAAATAATATCTAAGAAAAATATTCCAGTGTTGCGGAAAATTTTGTTTGACAGAAAAACATCCAGAACAAATTGAGTTTTTTATAGCTTATAATGCTCTAAATCATAGTCGCATTGAATTTTATGGTGAATATTGGCACGATAAGAGCGGAGAATAGATGCGTTCGGAGTAGGGTGGGCTTATTTGGCAAATGATCGGACAACAAGTTTTCTCCCACGTGGGAAATGATCTTTAGGGTCTCATCAGATGACATACTAAAATTTCAGATTTTTTCGTTAAGGTTTAGAGGTGCCGAAATGGGCCTAAGTGCAAAATGTCGAACGGTGGCAAATATCGACCAAAACAGATGCATCTATAAGTAAACACGTAATTTTGTGACCCTAAAGGGTACAATGAAATTTTGTCGGTTTTGCGGTATCTCTCAACGCTTTTGAGATATAAGCCTCAACAATGAATGTGTGTTTGTACTTACGCCAACACATTTGAACTTTCGCAAGCAAACATCTTTGCTGTACATTTATAAAGACAAAATTATATACTGAAAAAAAGCAGACAGAAAGAGAGCAAAAGAAGGAGATTTAGAGAGAGAGAGAGAGAGAGAGAGAGAGAGAGAGAGAGAGAGAGAGAGATTTTGCACTTAGGCCCATTTCGGCACCTTCTAAACCTTAACGAAAAAATCTGAAATTTTAGTATGTCATCTGATGGACCCTAAAGATCATTTTCCACATGGAAAAACTTGTGCCCGATTATTTTTTTCAAATAAGCCCCACCCTAGCCTCGGAGATTATGCGAGTTGACATCAACGAATACAAAATTGAAACAAATATATTGGATTGATTAATCATGAATTTCCTGAAGATTTCTGGAATTGCTTAAGGTTATCAAAAAGAATACAAAAATTGAGTTCTGATCTACAGTTCATTTGAATTACATTGAATTTGGTGTATTGGTTATTTTGCCCCATTTCAATTATATATTTCAATATGGCGA
>JASCZW010015620.1:0-20221 GCA_034211315.2 Aedes japonicus
CATTGACATAAAAGTATTTCGAAAAACAAGCAGTTATGAATGACTTGGTTCCATTATACTGATGTAAAGAGAAATTTAATGGTTTTTACCCTTTTCAAATGTTAGTCTAGATGATTATTGTGTTTTGCCAAATTTTCAATACATCCAATTCTTTATGCCTGCTGAATTTTATTGGATTCAATAGGGGTGTTGAAGACCATACCTAGACGAGTGGCGTGATACACGGTAAAAATAAGACATGAAAAATGTGTTGTTAGATAAACTTTTTTTCCTTTAAAGTGCCCATGTTGCAATGTATGGCAAACTTTTAGACAGTTATATTGCCTTTAATAAAAAAAAAAAACAATTTTGTCCAATTCTAAGATAACCAATTTCAGCAAATTGACTTAAAATTTTAAAACATTTTTTGTTTAGCGTGTAGGAATCGATTTGAAAATTTTTATAATGTTTTTCATATAAGTTAGGACAATTTCTAAAAGCCACCCATACATCACTTTTTTGTTACTCTTTTCGTTTTTGAGTTACGTTGATTTAAAAAAATCGATCAAAAAACTCAAGCTTTTTCAAATGGTAAGTACACGCAAAAAAAACCGCAGTAGAAACAACCATTTCGAGGGTTAAATTAAGCGCAAACGCCAACAATTTTCAGCTGACTATAAATGCGTTTGATTTTACCATGTCTGCGATTAGATCAACCATGAAGGTTGATATCAATATGAGATCTGTCAAATATACCACAAATGTTGAAAGTTTTACCATAAACGTAGTAAATTTGACTCAAATTTCTTGGTAGTTTTAAAGACAGGCATAGTCGGGTAACATGGTAATTTTTACTACAAGAATTTTGTCTGTGTATGCAAAATTGTTTGAAAAGACATAGTCTACATACCCACAAAGTTTCATTGGATTCTGAGAGGGTGCTGCCAAACACTGGATGAGTCTACGTGTACTTGAACGAACTGTTTGTATGGATACCGTCCATAATGTGAAAGCAGAGAACGAAATTCTCACTCAGCTGGGTGAAAACCATGCTCTTTCTCTCAAGCAGGTTGTCGATGAGTAGCGAACCGTTCACATTTTCATCTCTCCTTTTTCGCCGATAATTCATTATCCTCTCTCTTGCATATGCGAAAATATCTCTCTCCAAAATTCAACGAAAATATTTTCTCATGTCATATTTTTCACTGAAAACATGCTACATAGATATACGTGGAGCAAAGCCCAAAAATAAGCTGGTGCACCGCCATGCACCAACATTATAGAATTATAATGTCAGGATCATCTAGGATTCAAATTGAAAAAGTAACGATTTATCTGCTTCTTATGCCGAAAATTATAAATTGCGGTTGCTTTTCTCACGAAAACTGCTGTGAGCGTAGATTAGTCTCTCGCTTCTCACATTCTCAACTGTTTCTCCAAGCGGGTCAAAAAGGAGGTTTCCCTTCTCAAGTAGGCGTAAATTTCGGTCTCTGTGTGAAAGTATCAAAGGTAAATGTTAAGCAAGTCTTAGATCAAAATGGTAATGGACTTGTTTATTTGAGGTTATAGGGTAAAAATGTATTGAGCCAAGTTGTAGAAAAAGCTACAAAACAAAATGTCTGGGTCCAACATTTGCAGTTCTGTTCTAGCATGAGCATGAGCATGACTGACCGCCCAAGGTTGCTACTCCGTTATTGCCTGATCAGCTGTTATTAAACAGAAACACAAGAGATGATGCTTGGGACTAACATAAATCTTCAATGAGTAAAAACTGGTGATCCCAAACTAAGGAAATACTGACGCCGGCCTCGCCCGAATGCAGGTCAAGTAGGGAATGGGTAGGAATATGTTGACGTGATATTTGCTTTATTGAAAGCCGAAAACACCTCTGCACTTCCACGAGAAATCACTGAGATTTTGGATAAAATGGTTGGGTTTGCGCTGGGATCCGGTTTGGTCGCCAGCGAAAAATATATTTAACTATGTTCCCGATTTATTCTCTGTACAGAGATGCACATTAAAGTTATTCAAATTTTTGCACTAAACCAACAGTAAGCATGCTGTTGGGGCCACTTACAAGTGTGGGTGGTTTATTCCAATGGAATACAAGAATACGTTAAACATGTAATGTCTGCATGTTGCAAATTGTGGACCTGCTGGAATTGTAGACGGCCCTGTATTATCCTAGCTACAAGAGAAAAATAACAACTAGTTACAATCCCTGGGAACTCCGTGGATGATCTAAAACCATATACCATAAAAAGAACACTTATTTTGAAGCGATACAGCATTTTTTACCCAACCGCTGGATGCCAGGACAGGCGCAGATTGAGCCGCACATCTTTGGCGGACAGACGCTTAGCACGCACCTTCTCAATCTAGCTGTAGTCAGAAGGACAACAGTCCCCAGCTACTACCAGCTAAGTAAGCAATCCCTTACTGGCGGTCTTTTTCCCTCTTGGCCCGTGAGAGCACCTAAGAAGGTTTCTATTATGTTGGTCAAAACCAAAAATGTGTTCTAGAAGCAGATGATGGAAGAAAATTGTTCCCCGTTGCGTAGAACTATCGAATTGCTTTAAAAAAGAATGTCAATTATCGTCAGATGGTCAACATCTCAATTGTAGCACTTTCCGGTAAGTCTACTAAATACAGAGGAAAATAATGAGTTTTAACAGAGTGGTAAAATTTCCCGCCGTTTATTGCAAGCCAAAGCAAGCTTAAACATTGGAATTGTTTGCAATACTTCATGCAACAGACCTGATTTCCGCAATATCCTGGGTTTCGCTATTGCATTTCCACTTCAATCAGACTAAGGCCGGCGTGGCCTCTGCTGTACACAGAAGTTGTCTCCTTTCTATTCGGTCCATGGCTGTCACTCGCCAGCCTCGCTGTCTGCGGAGGGTCCGCAGGTCGCCTTCTACTTGATCGATCCACCTTGCTCGTTGCGTGCCTCTTCTTCTTGAACCTGTTGGTTCGTTTTCGAGAACCATTTTCACAGGGCTGTCGTCCGACATTCTTACGACATGCCCAGCCCATCGTAGTCGACCGATTTTTGCGATGTGTACGATGGGAGGTTATCTGGTTTGCATTTACATCAAATCTCGAGTAATTGATGATCAGGGTCTTAAAGCCAATTGAAAATAACAATGAGTTTAAACGTTGATTTCTTAAAAATCTCAAAATACTCTTGCGAACTAGGGCAGTCACAAATTCTGAAAACCCTGACTCAACGAAAAGGGTAAATGGATTGTCCTACTGCCCCTGTTCCCGAGGATACTTTGCTGAATTCCTCTTGATAACGTATAGAATCCGAAAAGTCCAAAAAGATAACTAGCAACGAGCAGCACCCGTTACCTCCAGCTATCTGCTACTGAACATCGGCTAAATACAAAACTGAGTTGAAGGATTTGAACAATGTACAATTTTCACTTGTTAACTCTTTATATCACATCAAAAATACAGCATTGCTACAGGAACTAGTTAGTGAGTAGATTACCCGCTAATATTAAGCTCGATTGGGTGCTCTTTAAACAGAAGTCTTCAGTTGTCGATCTTGGTGTATTCGGAAATTACATGGCTCAGTTGGTACTTGCAGCAAGTGACAATGTCCCTTTCCAAAGTACGAGAATACACAGATTTTAAGAGCTACACTTTGGAGGATCGCTGGAAACGCGAAAAGGACTGGTACCTATGCCAACGCTGTTTGGCAGTACACGGCAAATTCCCCTGTAAAGCACCGCCATGTAGCGTGCAAGGCTGCGACACCACAACCACAAGCTGCAACACCCAGGAAAGCCGCAATCAACATCTCCGAGGGCGACTGAAATAGTTAATTTCCACTTCAAACGAAAGATGACTATTCTTTTCCGCATAATTCCAGTTGCGCTGTTCGGCAAGGTTAAATCCATTCATAATTTCACGTTTCTGGATGAAGGGTCTTCTTCTACATTGGTCGAAACTCGAATCACATGCGAGTTGGGAGTCAAAGGAATTGTTCATCCGCTCTGCTTATAATAGACTAGCGACGTAGAACGTTGTGAATACAAATCGAAATAGGCTGGACTTGAAATTTCTGGTTAAGGATCTTTGAAACGTTACGTACTGAACACAGTGGTCTGCCTGTTGGCGAATACTGTGAAGCAACACCGACCATTCTTATTGGTCTGAGCAATATGCATCTGAAAATTCCGCTTAAAATTCGTGAAGATAAAGCCCACCAACCGGCGGCTACCAAAACCAGATTGGGATGGATAGTGTATGGCCAAATTTTCGATAAAGGTACCCTGTTAAACCAATTTCTGTACCATCCAACCAACCATCTGTACAAAAAAGCACGTAGGTCCGATGAAAAGTTGCCCAGTCTTGTGAAGGTATTTTTCTTGGTTGAAAACATTGGGGTAGCTGTTGTTCCTCTGCTGGAAGAATCCGACGAAAAACAATTCAGAAAGATTCTGGACGAGTCGTCTTCCTTTAGGACAATTTCAAAAAGGACTTTTGTGACGATATGGCCACGTCGAGTTTTCGGATAGCAGACCGATGGCAGAGCAAAGGCTTCGACCGCTGGAACGTCGGCAAGAGTGGAACTGTGAACTGTATGAGAACGTGAAGAAGCAGCTAATAGATTACGTGGGCAAAGGATACGCCCACAAAATTACCCAGGAAGAGATGCTCGGTTCGGATACCAATAAAGTGTGGTACTTACCCCTGGGAGCAGTTGTGAAGCAAGAGCAATCTCTCAATTCTTGTCTACTTGTAGGACCTGATCTTCATATCTTCAATACCAAATTGCAATCAGCGGTGGCGTTGAAGAAATGTTCTACCAGTTCGAAATCAGACCGGAAGATGTAACGTGCCAGTGCGGTGTTACTCCCAGCACTGATAAGACCCCCGTCTTCAAGCCTCAGGGCCGGCACACGCTCGAAACAAACCGCGAACCAAGGAAACACTTCACGTTCGCTTCAAACAAAACTCCCACTTTATTACTGTGCACTCTTCTATTTTGTCTCCTTCCCATCTGCTACGAACTCCCTCTTTCTTAATTCCTACTCCTACCTCAGCTCTTGTCTCTTCACTTTTCTTCGGGGCCCCTTCACCTGTCTCCTGACCGTTACTCCTCGGCCTGGGTTCTCGGCACTCCACTCGGCTTCGCTAGGATTGGACTGCAGCTTCGGTAAACCCTCAACCTGTCCCGTGCGCCTTTCGAGTGTGTCAAATCAAAGGGTAAGTCAGTTTGCCTGGATCGGTGACACACGCTGAATAACGGGGGGAATCAGGTTAGCGAACGGCGACTGAGCACCACCAGCGTTAGGCGGGGTCGAATTTGCCTAATCAGGCTCCTTGCGTAAATATTACGGTCAAACCGCGAGGTCCTGGATACCCAATTGGTCCAATTGGTGGCTGCTTCGTGGAGGGGATATTTCATCGTTCACGAACATGAAAACACTTGCTTGGTTTTTTTTAAACAACACCAATAACGAAAACTACACGCGTATCATCTTATCAATCTTGGACGCAACACTTATACTTGTTACAAAGACAAGCAGACACTACAGTTCCTTTTTCTACATTGTCCATCAAAGAACCCGGATGTATATGCGAAGGATTTCGAAGCTAAATACCCCAAGACGGCTGCCGCCATCATCCACAACCATTATGTGGACAACTATTCGGATAGTCTGGATACGATCGAAGAAGCTATGGAACTATGGGCTGCAGGTGAAGACAGCTCACGCTTAGGTTGGTTTCCACTTAAGGAACTGGATGTCCAGCTCTGAAGAAGTTCACGCACGGGTCGGGGATTCAGCAGGAAAATCAGTGAAATACTTCAAGGCGCATACTTTTGCAACTTCAGAACGTGTTGTCGGAATGAGCTGGTTGCCAGATACGGAAGAATTTGTTATTACTGCAGAGAGATGACCGACGAAGATACAGTCGCTTCAAATAGTAATGAACATTTTCGATCCATTGGGATTGGTAGCGCTAGTTGTCAAAATGTTTAGCGGCCAACATCGACTGGGATGAAGAAAATAACAACAATTTGTTCAACGAATGGATGGGTCATTCTACTGGAACAGCTGGACACCATCCGATTACCTAGGTGTTATTTGCCAGGATGTCTTCCAGGAAGCTTCCAATCCCTGGAGTTGCATATATTTGTGGATGCCAGCGGGGAAGCATGCCCGGCAGTTGCATTTTTCCGGATTGTTGACCAGGGCCAACTGCGGTGCGTCCTAGTATCGTCAAATACTAAGGTTGCGCCGCTGAAGCCGCTGTCAGTATCAAGTCTTGAGTTGCAAGCAGCCCTATTAGGAATCAGATTGGCAAAGCCTGTAGCAGATAATCACTCTCTAAGGATCAATCAACGGTTTTCTACGGTAGGCATCTGCTGTATAGACTGTTCCAGAAAATAAGGGCACACTTTTCTATCGCTGCCATTTAAGTAAGCGGTGCATATTGCGATCCGGACAACGCATTTTGACAAGTTATTTGAAAGGCAAGAGGGGCCTCAATTTGGTATTTTGGCCAAAAAGCGAAACTCCTCGAAGTTCAACGTTCAACGAGAAAAAGAAAGATTGAATCTGAAGATGTACAAGAAGCAGAAGCATAAAAAAAGTCCTACACTAGCAGCCAAGGGCGCGGAAACTGTAAACCGTGTCCAATATATTCTCATACAAAATAAAACTCTATTTATTTAAAATCGATAATCCAGATTTTATTGATAACTTTACCCATCATATTGCAATGTAATACTGATCCACTACAGCATATGTTTTGGAATAACACCGCCTTTAACCTTCTTGACCAGCTCCAGACGTTTTTCGAAACCTTCACAAGCGGCACGCACGACTTCCATCGTCATTTCGTCCCAAATTCGTTTGATTACGGTTTTGAATTGGTTCATATTAGACGCCCTGTGGTCATTTATCTTTGCCAGCATGTATGATCATACGAAATAATCCAAGGGATTCAGATCTGGTGAACTGGGAGGCCATTCATTTTTGTCCAAAAAGTTGGTCAAATTTTCTCGGCACCAGCCCTGAACGAGATTTGCAGTAGGCGATGGCGCTCCGTTCTGCTGAAAGACATATTGATCATCTCCAAACACCTCTTGTACATATGACTTGACAATTTTCTCCGAAAATTCCGTTTCATAATATACGACATTCACTTTAACGCCTTTTTCGATTAAAACCAGTAGTAATTTGCCTCGCTTGCAAATTCCTCCCCAAACCATCACTGTCGCAGCACTTTGGAACGATTTGCAGTTTATTGTGCATTGACGATCTCGAAACATTCAGATCTGCTGCCATTTTACGTACAGAGCGCTGTGATTTTCGTCTAATCCGTTCCCTGACTACTTTAACAACTCGTGGAGTCCGCACCGAACGAGTATGACCGGATCGCTTCCGGTCATCCAACGAGCAGGTGTCACGGTACCTTCGAATGGTTCGGTACACAAAATCCCGCTTTGCTCCGAGGTTTTTCAAATTTCTGAAAATAGTGCCCAGGCGCTCACCTTTCAAAAAAAAAAAATTATTACCACTACACGAAACTCCTTCATCGCTGGTAAAAGATAAACTCTGAATAAAAACGCTCGGACATAACCTAAAATCGTTTGTATAAACATAGTATAAAACTACACCAACACATACGTGAAGCATGTTGAGTAGTTGAGTAGTTGCACGGCACCGATGCAAGGAATAAGTGTATGAGAATATATTGGACACGGTGTATGACACAGTTTATGCTAAAAATAAATTCTGCATCATGATGGATGACGAAACGTTTTCGAAGTTGAACTATAAGGAATTCCCGGGATCGCAATATTACACGACTCGTGAAAATAATGATGTTGACGAGGTGGACACCTCAGTTTTCACTGAAAATTTTGGAAAAAGAGCGATGGTCTGGTATGCAATTTGCATTTGCGATAAATTTACGAAGCCGGTTATCGTAAATGGAACAATAAATACAGATACTTACGTTAATCAATGCTTGAAAAAATACCTGTTGCCACTGATTCGTCAAAATGACAATTCTTCCAAACAGCACACATCCGGCAAATTCGGTTTCAGCAACTTGATTGTGACTTAATTGAGTCACATCGAAGTTATCTTGATTGATTCACAGCTAGGGGCCCAACTTTAGTTCCTGTCATTTCGCAAAGTTGACCTTGGATTGGTACAAATAGGAAAAGAAGATAACTGTACCTAAGCACATTAATCCCCTCAAATTGTACTGAATTTCGTCCCATCGAACAATTTTGGGATTCGATCCAGAGGTTTCTTCGTTAACATGTTCAACCAATTGATACAGTGCTAAAGTTCAAAAGAGATTGGACAAGAGCTTCTAAAATCGTTGCTATTCAGTCTGTGCCAAACCTTAAGAAGAAGTTCGAGAACTTGCCTATACATGAAAATGTCATCAACAAACTATCATGAACTGTTGATAAATGATGTTGAGAAACCATATGTAAGAATAAAAGTTGACATAAATAAAAAAAAATATTAACGAAACCTTCAGGGTGTGCCCTTTCTTTCTAGGACGGTCTATAGAATAGTGTCAATGCTTCATTAATCATCAATCATTCAATATTCAAAATTCAAGCGGCATTGCAATCTTAGAGGAAAGTTTAACTCCATCACAAAATCTTCAACATACTTTGCTACTTATATCCGCGCAAATTTCTTTAAAATTTAATTTTGTTTTCAT
Organism: Aedes japonicus; assembly: GCA_034211315.2. Taxonomy (NCBI): domain Eukaryota; kingdom Metazoa; phylum Arthropoda; class Insecta; order Diptera; family Culicidae; genus Aedes; species Aedes japonicus. The sequence goes on from JASCZW010015620.1 coordinate 8,692, forward strand.
TTATCTTTTTCGAGCGAAGACACTCGACCATCGGCTCTTGTTTTTTCTTATATACAACTACGTTTCTACCGGAGCTGACACGTGTCGTAGCCAAAATGGAGATGCAGATCAAAGGTATGAGTGGATTGGGATCAGGTTCATATTTCTTTGAACACAATCTTAGCAGAGAATACAAAGTTTGGTTTATGTACCTCAAGGCATATAATATACAGCGGATGTTATGACTCCTTTTGATCAGATTGTACTGCTGTCTGATTGGTTTCCAGTTCTGTGAAAAAATGTGTCTTAAATTTTGTTTTGCTTTCTTTTTGTTATATTGCAAGCAGGTGTTGAATTTCAGCGCTGAAGATGACTCTTGGTGAACTTGAATGTTACCTTAATTCTGAGAACCTTGGGTAAATATTTGGCTTAATACGTCCGATAATCATCAAAGAAACCGGTGGACCTCGAAGTATACAAACAATCCAAATTTATTTATTTGCATAAAATATTGCTCTGTTCCGATGAAAAGCAGTACCATCTACTTACTAAGCTGAGTGATATTTACCTCCTAATTCATGGGGCAATAACAATAATAAGCTTCCATCTGGAATCCTGTTAACAGTTGATTACACGGGTATTTCCCGGTTCGTTGCCTCCACGTCAGACCCGTCAGGAAAAGTTCAAATTTGGCTGGTTTCTTCCCTTGTGCGTCAAACTCTCGCCGGCAAAAAAGCACAATGATGAAAGAAGACCGGAAAGGTAGAAAGAGCAGCATTTGTGCCCCACACACACCACTCACTAACACACCATGCATCATTTTGTCAAAAACCATCATTCTTCACTCGTACTTCCTCTTCCGCTTCCTGACCCAGACCGAGCAGCAGGCAGGAAAGAGGCACCGAGCTTGGCTGGCATGTGGTGTGCCTTTCGGTTCATTTCTTTCAAAATACTCAGCGAAACGGATCAATCTCTCGGTGGTGGGTGGAGAAGTCGTTCCGGGCACAAGTGGATCTGCTTCGTTACGAGAATGATTTCCCGAGCAACACCTTTGGGGACAGCCCAACCGGTGAAGGGAGATGGTTGGTAAGCGTAATGAAATTGCGGAACTTTTACCGCCGCAACCAGTTCATTTGAAAAAAAAAAATCTGTCCTACTATTATAGTTTCTTTCAGATATTTTGAATTCCAATTGCAATCTAAATGGAGGGTAGAAAAATGAAGTCATACATTTATTATTCGTTTTACAAAAAAAATTAAACACCCTGACAAGTAGTCTTACTGGAACTGGCACAGAAAAATTATTAACTTTAACAAACACGTAAAATTTCTCCTCGTTTAATTCCAAGCCTAAGGAGGCGTAAACAATGAAATAGTTTGCAATCTTTTATGCGCCATACAACAATGTTTGCATTCTTTCATACAACAGACTAAATTCAGGCGTAATCTGGCTTAAATTATGGCTATTCATGAAAATAAAAATAATGCATTGGCTCTCAAGGCTGAAATAAACCTAGGGATAAGCAGGTGGCTTCACCAGCAGGCAGAAAAGGCGCATAAAATAGCCACTATTTTTTCAACGTAGACGTGAGCAGATTTCTTGTCCAGTTAAGTTGCACAACGCCGTCATAACGTCGAACCAAACAGATCCAACTCTACTGAAACACGCATTGATGCAACCCATAAAGTCATCCATCTCAATCTGCCACAAGCATAGCCTTGAATTTAACACCACTTGTTAAAATTTCAAATCAATGGAGCCACAACACTTCTTAAAAGTGTGTAGTCGACAAACTTATAATGAGATAAGTTTCGTCAATCGTTCCAGCGAATCACGGAACGTAAAAATGCACCCAACCATTTCAACGGTAAGCGGAAGAGTCAGTCAAGCATGGTTATCAAAAGTAGAAAAGCAAAAATTTCCCTCACCCCACCCCCACCGATCCCTTATTGCTCGATCGTATCATTTGGTGAAAAATAAATGTTTGGCCCCTCCCCTCTGTTTATTTGAGTCTCGACAACCATCAATCTCGAAGTCATTCATTATTCGGTTAAATTGTTTGACCTATTTTTAAACCACCCGTATACTTACGACTGGGTCTGACTGATTGAAGCGTCGACTCCCCAGTTCCAGCACGAAACATGTTTCTTTGCATTCTTCAACCTGTCAGCCCCGTGTCGGTCGGGGTGCAATCGGAGGAAAATGAAACAAACGACAACATGGGACCTATGATTATGACCTATGAATAGTGCACGAAACGGAAATGGGAACCGTCGTCATTGCCGTCTTGGAAAGCGCCGTCATCATCATCATCATCTTCATCGAAAACAACAACAACAACTCGAACAACATTGGCGCATTTTATCGGTTGTCGATTTTCCCACGGAAATGTCGTCGATGATTGCTGATTGAATTGGAACTAGGGTAGTGTGGTCCACAACATACTGGTTAAGAAAATACAGTATTTAACTATAGAAGCCTTTTTAATGGGGTCGAAGTTTCCCCCCGCCAAAACCGACAGATGTCGACCCACCAGTGGTGGATGAACCGGGGGGCTGGTTTGAGAGTTATCAGAAATTTAGAAATTTTTCTTCAAATATTGATGCCTCCAACAAACATATTTCTACAATCCATTTCTAGAAGGAATTGGAATGTTATTTAAACATGAACAGAAAGCCTGTCCACATTATATTTCGGAAACTTTTCATTCAGTGTAGATTTTGAATTATTTCAGCGATCGCTGAAACGTTTTACTTTTATGACAGCTGAAACTCTCCACTTTATTTCTTGGCACAACATGTTTACACTCTTAGCTAAGTTCTACCGCAGACGACTTCATCTCATTTACCTGTGTATAAACATTGCTTCCCTTAAGATATTGAGTAGCAATAATCGAACATATAGAGCCACAGATTTGTTTTCATAGGTAAGGAAAAAATGGATTGCCAGTCAAACTGTCAGATTTAATTAGCATTAAGTTGATTAGGTGGCACTACTGTGCAAGATAATTCCAACGTAATGAGATTTGAAAGTTTACACAACAAATTTGAATTGTTTTGTTAGAGCTTGAATGTCTGTTTGTGGTTTTACTTAGTAAAAATATTTCTTATGATTTGCTAATGCAGTAGAAATTAAAATAAGATGAAAAAATATGAGAATTTACTTCCCTCTCCATACTCAATTCTATAGATACCAAACTTATCTGTATCATTCGCAATACAAAAACCGGCGACTTTTCGATTATTTTTTTAAACCTTTACAGAAATACACTTCGGAATAATTATATACGAACTGTCTGGAGTCGGGAGTCCGGACCATACGAGCCAAATCACGATGAATATCCAACCTCTTTGTGCACCATCTATTCTTTTCAGAATTTAAAATAGTTTTTGGTCAACAATCTTGCCACGGAAATAAACCTGAGGGTCATATAAAAATGGTAGTTTACGACCAAAAACTTATTTGAAAAACAAGGTCTTCGAATTTTTCAAAAACTGTTTACATCCTAATAAAGCCTGTCCATGTTAAATTTTGGACACTTTTCATTCAGTGTCGATATTTAATTATTTCACGAATCGCTGAAGCGTTTTGCTTATATGCCAGCTGAACTTTTTATTTCATGGTACAGCTTGTTACATCCAGTAAAATGGCATCGAATCAAGTTTGAAGTACGCAAACGCATTTTGTACGAACGGCAGCAAAATCCGAACTTATCGGTGCGCGATCTTGCCAAGAAACCAAAACTACCGAAAAGTACCGTGTTTTGTGTTTGTGAATCATTTGACCAGTGCTTGACTGTGGATCGGAAGGTTGGAAGTGGAACAAATCGAAAAGTATGCTCCCGGCAAATGAATAAGAAAGTGGTAGCCATTAATCGGAAAAAAAATCCCAATTTCTGTGCGAAATTTTGCGAGCCACAAGTTGAGAAATCAAAATCAAACATACGAAAAGTGAAGCAGAGGCAAGGACTGAGGGCGTACAAAGTGAAATAGGTGCCCAACCGTGATGACAAACAAAATTTCACTCCAAAAAATCGGGCTAAGGACTTTTATTTGCTAACATTTTCTTGTATCGGAATGGACGAAGAAACATACGTACTTGAAGACTTTCATCAGCATCCGGGTCTGGCTTTTTATACCGCAATGCAAAGGAACGCCGCTGCTGAGCATTTCTGGACACAGAAAGTATCCAAATTTCCAAAAACTATTTGATTTGGCAGGGCATATGTATATTTTTGTGGTTGAAAGTCTAAAAGTTTTGTCTCTACCGGCACTATAAATAAGTACATAAGTACATAAATAAGTACAGCCCAATAGAGAAGTTCTGGGCTCTGGTTAAGCGGAAACTCTTCGAAACTTAGAAGAAAGCAAATAGCACCGATGATTTCAAGAGAAGATGGAGAATCGTCATGGCGGGCGTATCTGAAGATACCGTACGCAATTTTATGGCGCGTGTTCCACAGAAAGTTCGAGAATTTTACAGAAAGAAGAATTTACACCTTAATCAACTGTTTATAATGTACATATAACTCTATTTTTGTGAAATGAACAATAAGTTTTGATAAATTATGTATAATTTTTTTTTGCTATTATTTTTTGTCCGAAATTTAACGTGGACAGGCTGTATTGGAGCATTAGTGCACGACACTGGAGAAATCTGAACATTGTAATCGAAAAACGCGTATTTGTTAAGATAAACAATATAGGTAGTTGAAATTATATGGAAATTACTACTCTTTCTTCTCATATTCTAGTTATGAAATATTCAGCACATTGCGCGGGTTTAAGTATTTTCAATTTAATGTAAATTTAGCTATACATTCAAATGTACTATCGAAGCAGGCTCGCCATCTGGTGGATTAATGACAATTTTCCAAATTTCTTATCGCCTACTTTAACTCTTTTTTTTCTTTATTATAGAGACTTTCAGTTAAAAGCTGGTTCGTCTCTTTATTGAATACAAAATACGAGGAAGAATCAATAGATAAAATGCGATTTTTGGAATAGCTGCGCATTAGAATCAAACCAAATGCACTACAATATTACGAAAATGTCTGGAAAATCTAATTAAGTGGATGTAGACCCATGCAAACTTCGGGAAGTGGCTTGTTTTGCCCGATTTTCCCTTAATTTAAAAAAATAATTGGATAATCCTACATTTATCATATTTTCACTAATAATATTGAACCCATTTGGGATCTACTATTGTGAAAATGTCTGGAGAATCCAGTGAAAGCAATTTCGTCTTATAAAAACCTCATGAACTGTCAATTTTGCCCGATATTCCCCACACATTGAAAATTCTAGATATGTCATGTGGTTTTCGTAATTTCCACGAATTAGAATGTATAAAAATGCAATGAACTATTGAGAAACTGTCTGGGGAATTGAATGGAGAGGATTTCGACTTGTGTAGACGTCAGTTATTTTCCATTTTACCCGCTTTTCCCTGCATATTGGAAGAATCAATATATATAATGCGGTTTTTGGAATAGCCGTGCACTACAATAAAATCAAATGCACGGCAATATTATGAAAATGTCTGGAAAATTGAATGTAGGGGATGTCGTCTTGTGCAAACCTCGGAAGTCATTTTGAGCCAAGAAAATATTGTATTTTTTCGGGACCTACTGGTCTTTGAGTTCCCGCATAACGAAAAACAATTTGCTTTATAGTCGAAACTGTACTTTGAGTATAATATATATTATCACATTTTTTGTTATGGTTATCGAATAATTTAATCTCATATTCACCAAACAACCTTTACATTAAGACATATTGTTAACGTTTGCCATATTGTCATTAAAAGGTTTATTATTATCTGCACCCAGTCTGGATTATATACTAACTTTTTGGCATAGAGTACAGCACAAATTTTGATTGAGAAAATTGTCATTTTCCTATGATAACCTAACTTAACCGCCTATTCAGCATATTGTTATTTGGCCTTGTACCATCAGACATATTCTTGAAACTATATAGGAGATTGTTAGTTTATAGTTGTCAACTATAAGGGTAAATGTCGTAACAGTCACGGAAACGGTCGTCAACAATAAGGGATATGATCCAGGAATGGTTTGTGATTATGTGGGTTAGTCTGCTAGTTATGCTCCAAATCATATGCGCATTTCAATTTATGATGAATATTGATACTATAAGAGCCGAAAATTAATGCGCCTCGGAAATTATGCAAGTTTGCAACATCAAAAAACGAAATTAAATCAAATACGAAGTGCGATAAATTAATCCCATAAATTTCCTGAAACGTTATGGAATTGAATAAGATATTCAAAAGAATTCCATAATCGGTCTTCGATCTACAGTTCAGTTGCATTTATTTCTCTTTATCTCAATCATTTCTTATATTTCAATATGGCGATTGGAAAAATTACAGTTTAGCATTAGCATTAGCATTAGCATTGACGTTTGCACACCTCGTGGATGGAGCTACGATGAGGAATAATTCGTTGGAGATATTGCATGCCACCATGAAACGAAACCAGCTTGATACGTTTCTTCACGCTACAATCACCACGAAAACACTGATCGCTCACCTGGCCACGTCCATGCAACCGTTGGTGATAAGACTGGTATTCACTTTAAGACACGGGGAACCCACGTAGCCTTCAGTAGATATCAAAGCCGAAAAAAAGGAAATGAATAGTCGGAGAGATAAGTTAGAACAGAATGCCCTGTTTGGTGCACGCAGAATCAAAAATGTATTCAAAAATGGTCGTTAGAGCATCTGGTCTGGAGGTTTAGAGTGATGCTCCATTTGTCTTCAGGCCGGTTGGGACTTCCAGCGTGCAATCTGCGGTCCTAGCTGCCTATGAAGCTTGTGAGTTGTAGGCGCCATTACTCGCTTCTCTGAAAAGAAAGAAGAAAGCGCCAGCCCAAAAATCAATATGTTCCCCCATCGCCCCCGTCACGCACTCTGCACATAGCTCACTCTCGTCTGTTTGGATTTAATTATGCACTAGGATTGTTTGGGATCAACCTCTGTGTGCAAGAAATGGCTGCCCATTTCTCCAGTCTGAACTGGTAAGGGTAAGCAAGGTGGAACGATTGCATTTTAGAGATCCGAGGATCATGCAGGTAGATATTTTCTGTCTCCCGGCCAGTGAAGTGGTCATTGAAGCCCAACGCATTTCATTAGCCAATAACATGGTCCAAAAGCACAATGGTGAGAATGTCCTCGTGAAAGAGTTGTTGTGCTAGAGTGTTCTCGCGTATTTTTCTCAGTGATGTGTTGCTGTCAAAGTTAGAAGACCCCAGCCGATGGGAACGTCATGTGTTAAGTGACATTCATCATTGGTTGTCGTTTGAGTTATAGCAGTGGTCATCGCACTTTCTATATACTAGTTAGAATAATGCACTGTTGAACATTAGCATTGGCATTAGCATTAGCGTCCACGTGGATGGAGATTCATTGGGGAATGGTTCATTGGGGGCAATGAATGTCAGCGATTTTTTTCCAGGGATTATCATCTGTGCTGCTGATTTTGCAGCTCATTGTGCAAAACTTTACCACTTGACCAACAAACCCACTTTTGGCACAACAGACGAATACGACCTTCAACCGTTCAATCAGAACAATTTAAAGCTAAAGATAGTTTGCACTGCTTGTAATCATACATAAGTAACATCAGAGTTTTGGATATATCTGAGTTATAAATTACCTACTATCATATTTAATCTGAAATCATTTGATCTGAAAATAAAATAAAATACAATAATGGTCCCACCTGAAGGTTGAACCTAAGCAATACACAACCACCGTAATTACTTGCAACAACTTGATTGTGACCATATTGAATTACATTCAAGTAACTTTTTACTGCTTTCCAACAAATGTGTTACCATGGTAAACACTAATTTTCCACAAAAGTTCAACTCAGTGGACGCAGTGGTAACACGTCCAAAAGAATTACTGTGAGGTTTTGAACATGTCATATTTAAATATTGGTATTATTGATGTATTACATATCGCAGAATGGTGCTTAACACTGAATAAATTGTAAGTCACAGACTCAAATATTCAAAGACGATAAGTCTCTTCTAGCAGAACCCAAAGGAACTAATACCGCGGTTTCAGCGGTATGTCGCACGAAGGAACAAGTGAAGTGTTAATGAACATTCCTAGTTATCGAGACAGAATGGACTGACCTTGCACCTATATTCCAGCTTAGCAAATACAGTTAATTGTTAAAAATGGTACAGTAAATTATACACATGTACACGCAAATAATTAAAAATAAATTGCATGAAGCTACTTTCAGCTCAATGATCATTTTGCCGAAAGGATGGTATTCAATATGGGGCCGATATGCCGTTACATCCTTATGATAATGGAATATAAACAAAATTACACAAGAAATTCAATCGAGATCTGAAAATGTCGTTGGAGCAACTTACGAAGGTGTGATGGTGTGGCCGGTTGGTACCTCCGCGGTCAGGTGAATTGAAGTGATAGACGCTACGCCTTATCGCGTGCAGATTGCCCTCAGACACGCGAGTTATTTTTTCGAGGAGTTTCGCAGAGCACATTTGCAAACCTCCGAGTGATGGAAGATGTCCTACTGCCGCCGTTTCTCCTTGCCTCTGGTTGCCCGCACGACATACAACCACGAAACCGACATTCAGCGGTTGGCGCGATGCAATAAACACTTTATGCGATGCGTCTATTCATCGTGTCTTATATGGGAGATGCAGTCCATGATCTCGCGGCCCAAAGCTTAGGTCCTATATATGTAACCTCTAAATTTCGCTCGTCGGGAGACTAAAACCAGCGATGGGTGCGAGGATATGCTGACAGGTCTTAGCTGCGTTGTACTTGATCATGTATTGAATCGGTTCGAGAAAGCTAGCCAGCAACGAGCAAACCTATCGCCATCAGCTTTCTGCAACTGCACGTAGTTTAACACAAAACTGAGTTGAAGGTACAAATACAATTTTCACTTGGTAAAACTTTATTCTTTATCTCATGCATAATAAAACGCTGCAAAAAAATGCGATTGGAAAAAATTACAGTTTTGCCAAAAATCCAACTTCTCTTCGCAATGACTACTACAAAACTATGTTGGTCATTTGTTGACTTCCTCAATGCCAATTTGCCTTTAATGCATTTACTGGAGGCAAAATGGTTCTTATATACTTTTTCAACCGACCCTAATAAGATTATATCAATGAGTCCTAAAGCGGCATTTCGAAACAGCATTTTACGAGTTCCTAAAGTCGTAATAAAACCTTTGATAGGAGTAAAAGGAATTTGAGAAAACAAGGTTCTAAGACCGTTGTGAATAAGCTGTGAAGGTTCTCATAAACCTGACTAGAAGTATGAAACCTATTGGCAACTCTTGGTGCCATAATAAAACCAAATTGATTTTAGTGGCTTTATAATATTTTAATAAAACTCAGTAGAGCTGAACGGTTTTGGCAATGTTACTTGGGATGTAGTCCCAATCATCTCACTCTCATTCTTTCTTCCGTTTACAGTATGTAAAATAAGTATATCCACCCCTGCTTCAAATTTACAATTTTCCTGTTATAAGTTGATAAAATGAGTGTTGTTGCGTTCGGTCCATTATAAAGTACCTATCATTATACCATTAAATATAGTTGAATTAATGTTGCTCTTGAAAATCTATGCCAAGATCAACAGTAGTGGGAAGTAAAACATGCAAAAAAAGTTTATCCACCCGTTTGCCGCGTATTGAGCGGTTCCTGTCACTTTTCTGAATGTAAACATTGCATACAGTTATCCTTTCGTAGTGTAGAAGCTTTCGTGATCCAAATTTGAGTTCTCGTGTTTCGAAATGCCTAAAACGCACAAATTTCTAGAGGGTCTTGAGCTGTTTAGTGAATACCTGCACCAGAAATTAGAAGAAAAATTAGTATCTTCCATTTAATTCCAATCACCTTTGCTTATCTTCGACAGATACGGGCATTGTCGCATGCGGTACTTCTTCAGTGTCTCGTACTAATAACTCGACTTGTCGACTTAAGTCGAGTTATTAGTACGAGACACTGAAGAAGTTCTGCACATTGTGGACGAAATACGCGTATCTGTCGAAAATAAGCAAAGGTAGTTGGAATTAAATGGAAGATACTAATTTTTCTTCTAATTTCTAGCACAAATTTCGCTGAGTCTCCGAAAACTTATCATAGAGCATCACAAGTGCGGTAAAAGCTACCGTCATATTGCTAATATCGTTCAGATACGTAAGGATACGGTTGCCAAAATTGTTCAGAAGTACAAAAAGAGTGGTTCTTTCACACCAGAAAAGCGATCAGGGCGACCGGCGAAGACAAGTTTCCGGATTGACAGGGCTATCGTCAGAAAGGCGGAACAAGATCGAGGTTTGTCAGCTCCAAAAATTGCAAAGCAAGTTGAGAGTGAATTTTCTATCCATGTGACACCACAAACAATCCAAAATCTATTGCATCAACAAGGTCTGAAGGGAAGAATGGCAATTAAGAAACCATGGTTGTCAGCGAAAAATATTAAAAAACGATTGAAGTGGGCTCGAGATCATATTACATGGACAGTCGATGATTGAAGAAAGGCCATTAGGTCAGACGAGACTAAAATAATGCTATTTGGGCCTGCAGAACCGGTGAAAGTCTGAAAACCCAGTGTGCTAGTACTGACTGAGCCAAGAAAAACATCGTTTTTGTATGGGACCTACTGGTCTTAGAGTTAGTCTATGTCCCAAGTGTTAAGGAGTTATTCTTTTTTTTTGTATATTTTCTAGTTTGTTTTCGTTAGTCCTGTTAATTCCGATTTTCCGATCCACTATTTTCAAATCATTTCCTTCCGTTGCTGAGTTGTTGAGAAGCGGTTGGCACCGGCAGTAGTCATCATGGAATGGTCCGCTATCGACAACTCCTTCTTTCCTCTTTCCTCTGTGTGGCTCTAGATCCGGTTGAAAAGGTTGGTCTACTTAAAAAATTGGAACACCGCCGCGACTGATGATAAATCGTCTCGCAGAGCATTCTTGATACATCCTGAGATCGCGTACTGTCTTTTTGGGCCTTCGTACTGTGGACAGTGGCAGAGGACGTGTTTTACGGACTGACGCACACGGCATACTGACATACCATGTTGTAGGAAACGCCAACGTGTCCGGTCCTCAGTCTTGACAGCTTCTGCTGATCCCGGTGATCCTTAGGGTCCTCCCACTTGATGTTATCACCTTTAATCCTCCTGGTTCCTCCGTGCCCAGCATATAGCCATTCTTCGGCCCATTTGTTCTCGATGACCATGGTTACCCACGATTTCATGTCAGGAGCTGGGACCAGATTTGTTCTAAAGTGCCTGTCGTCTTCCGGAAGCTGCTAGGTGGTCAGCCGCTTCATTTCTCGGAATTCCTGAAAATTCCTGGAAACCATATGAACGTTGTATTCGGTAGTGCCTTCCACTGAATCTCTTGGATCCAAAGATGTCTTGCGTTGTCCGACTCTAGTGTGGCCACTACCCAAGTAACAATTTTAATTTTATGCCAGCCGTATAGCACTATTCCCGACCAACACCTCCTCTATGCTTCTTTAAA
>JASCZW010015621.1:0-20149 GCA_034211315.2 Aedes japonicus
TATATTGTGAATGAGCCGTTCAGTGGAATTCAATAGGGTTGAACATGTCCGGTTTTCAAAAAGGAATTAAAATAAACTCAAAATAATTCAATGCTTGTTTTCTCATTTCTGTTCAAATGGTTCTTTGGGCCCTTTGAAAAAGTACTCGAGATTTGATAAGAAACTAAACACGAATTCTAAGCAAATCTTTCGTTCATTTTCGTTCCTTTTTTAATTTTTTTTTCTCAACTACAGATTTGCCAAACATTGGTTTTCAGAAAAATCTCCAGTAAAATTGTTCCTCATCAATTCAATGGAGATTGATAATCTTTTGGCATGATCAAACAGTTGCTCAGTCCGACACACTATATTGCACAATGTGACATAGTAGCCAGGATTTGTCGTGCGGCACTCCAAGTGCTAGAAATACCAATTTTGCCTGCTGAGCAGTTCAGGATAGAAGAACTTATGGCCCAAACACAATGATAACGGTAACGGCAAACGGCAAAGCCCGGTCTGAGTATGCCTGCTTGTCGGAAAGAAAACAAGCTAGATCCAAGCCGATTCTAATTGGACACATCGAAGTCATTTGCAGCAACTGTCAAAATTACCGTTTTCCGTTCCGTTTCCATTATCATTGTGTTTGGGTGGTAAGGCGGTAGAAAATGGTCGATGTTTTCGATATTGTCTTCAAGCAAACGACTGATTCAAGCATTTGCCCGGTATAATGCAAACGGAGGATATTTTTATAAGGAAGGTCCGATGAGCGATAGCGAGTTGGACGGCAAGCGTTTGACTGGCATAATTTTGTTAAAAAAAATCTTAAATAACAGTCTGACCAAGACTTTAATTTGACATGTTGTTCCTTACGTGCACGAGTGCTTTTTAGCAAATTTATTTGGAAACTTGTGTCACTGTTGCGGTCGTAAAAGAACGCAAGATCGTAAAAGTAAGTAGTAAGCTCTCTTAAAAATCTAAAATCTTCTCCAAAACTATCCTTACTTTACAACAATATTTAAGCCACACTGCTAATCGAATAAACATGTAAAAGATCTGAGTAGTAGCGCAGTCAACAACGATTTCCACGTAGCCAAAATTTGAAAAAAATTTAACCCCAAAATTTGTTATATTTTTTTTTCCTTTATTATTGAGATTTTCAGCCCTGGGCTGGTTTATCTCCCGTCGTAGTCACTCAAACACCTTTTTTGAGTTTTTTCGTAACTTGTCCGGGGCTGAGATTCGAACTCGTGACTTTGGTGTGAGAGATATTGATGTTAACCACTATGCCGGGGTCGCCCCCACTTAAACCTAAATTTGGAATAATTCCCGTATAATTTATGGATCATACATATTACTTTACATGCACAAAGTTGATTTGCATTTGCTATGGACCATACCTAGAAGTTTGTGGTTCATTGTTCAAACCTATTATTGATCATTGGTGATTATTTTATGGAATATTTTCAATAATTTAGTGATCATGGGCACATATTTTAGTTCACGACGATACAATTTAAGGATCGATTTTAAATGTTTAAGGAATGATTATTTTACTTATTTACATGAAATAACGTCACAATACAATAACAATACACAATATCCCTCTATAATGCCTGATTCGTGGCTGCTCCTCTCCAATCCCTTGGGCACCTTGTATCTCCTAGGTCTTGCTCCACCTGGTCTGACCATTTTGCGCGTTGCGCCCCACGTCGTCTAGTACCAACCGGATTCCCGTCGAACACCATTTTTGCAGGACAGTTGCCCGGCATTCTCGCAACATATCCTGCCCAGCGTATCCTTCCAGCCACCTTTTGCCACCTTATGAATACTGGGTTCGCCCGCGAGTTGCGCGAGCTCATGGTTCATCCTTCGCCTCCATAGTCCGTCCTCCTGTACTCCACCAAAGATGGTTCTTAACACCCGTCGCTCAAAAACTCCGAGTGCTCGCAGGTCCTCTTTCAAGCATTGTCCACGTCTCATGCCCGTACGGAAGCTAAGTCTGTTTGACCGTAGTTGCTTGTGGAGCCCATAGTAGGCACGACTGTGACAGTGACCAGTGAGCCGAGATAGACAAATTCATCGACTACCTCGAACTCATCGCCGTCGATCGTTACAGTGCTGCCCAGTCGGGTCCTGTCGTGCTCGGTTCCACCTGCAAGCACGTACTTCATTTTGGACGTATTTATCTTCAACCCAATCTTCTCGGCTTCGCACTTTAGTCTGGTGTACTCCTCTGCCACCGCCTCAAATGTTCTGCCGACAATATCCACGTCATCGGTAAAGCAGATAAATTGACCGGATTTGTTGAAAATCGTGCCTCGCATGTTAAACGCCGCTCGTCGTATAACACCTTCAAGAGCAATGTTGAACAGGAGGCAAGAGAGACCATCACCTTGACGAAGCCCCCTGCGGGATTCGAATGAGCTCGATAATCCACCCGATAACCTTACACAGCACTGCGTTCCATCCATCGTAGCCTTGATAAGTCGGGTCAGCTTCCCCGGAAAGCTGTTCTCGTCCATGATCTTCCATAGCTAATATCGGTTAATTGTATCATGTGCGGCTTTGAAGTCGATGAAAAGATGATGCGTTGGGAATCTATATTCACGGCACTTTAGGAGGGTCTGCCGCAAAGTGAAGATTTGGTCCGTTGTAGACCGTCCTTCGATGAAGTTGGCCTGATAACTCCCCACAAATCTACTAGCTAGTGGCGACAGGCGCTAGAAGATGATTTGGGATAATACTTTATAGGCGGCATTAAGGACAGTGATCGCACGATAGTTTTCACAGTCCAGCTTGTCGACTTTCTTATAGATTGGACAGATAACCCCATCCTTCAACTCCTCCGGTTCGGTATCCCAAATCCTGACTATCAGTCAATGAAGGCAATTTGCCAACTTGTCTGGGCCCATCTTGATAAGTTCTCCTTCCAACTGAATTGTTGTTCTTCAGCTGCTTGATGGCATCCTTAACTTCACCTATTGTCGGGGGTGGCAAATCTCCGTCACTTACTACATTGACTACGTCTCTTTCATCGCTGTCTTGGTCCTGTACTCCATTCAGATGTTCATCGAAGTGCTGCTTCCACCTTTCGAACAAATTGTAGAACACTGGGAGCAGATGCTTCTGTAGACACTCCTTTAGGTAGATCTTCGCGTTTACAGTACCGGTAGTCACGAACAGCGCTCACCGTTTGCCACATGAGCAGATGGTATGCCAAATCATGTATTTCTTGGCAAACATTAAAAGTTTCTGCTTCCTTACTTCCTCCTGAACATCAAACTTGTGCTGGGCGTTGAACAACAGTAGCCCCGAAAGCTGCTGGAAGTCCGCTTTGAAGTAAGTCTCATGAGACAATGAGGCTTCCTCAGTCTCTAGATGTACAGTTTCCGGACTGACCCAGCGATTTTGCCGTTTGTCACGATTTGGAGTCCTCTGCACTTTGTACGTATGCAGTCCCTCCCGGCCCTTGGCTCTCTGCTTAACCTTTTTTGCTTACAAAGGAATCTTAGAAGAACAGAGCCTTCGTCACTACTATGTGATAAGAAAACAAAAGCAAATAAATTTAACTATTTCAAGACTGCACACTGTAAATAAAGGCTCATTCCGAAATGAATACATTTTATTTTGAACACTAAAATCTGTATCCACATTAATCCCGACACCTTTAAATCATTGTAACTTTTGAAATATTGCACGTAGGAATGAAAAATTTCACTGTGGTATAGCTGAGAGTCTATAATGAAAAAGACTATGACTGATTTTTCCATTTCATGTTTAGTATTCAAGATGGCGACGAAAGAAAAACAAGTGCGCGAGCGAATTTTGTACGGGCGTACGGCAAATCCTGACTTGTCAATACGGGACCTTGCAAAAACATTAGATTTGCCTAAATCCACTGTTCAAGATGTGTTCAAATCATTTTCGGGACGTTTGACGGTGGAGAGGAAACCGAGAAGTGACAAAATATTGGACGCGCTGATCCTGTCATGGATCGAAAGGTGAAAAGGATATTAACGAAAAACCCAAATCTCTCCATTCGAACGGTGGCTCGTAAAATAGGGATGTCGCCTGGTTTCATCCAAAAATCAAAACAACGTTTGGGACTGAAGTCGTATAAAGTAAAAAGAGTTCCAAATCGCAACGACAAACAGAACTTGCCAGCAAAATCACGGGCTCGATGTTTGTACTGCGAATATTTGACAAAGTTTTCATGCGTTGTTATGGACGATGAAACTTATGTCCTGGAGAATTTCAAGCAGCTACCAGGGCTGGCTTTTTATTCTGCTATGGCCAGAAATGCTACAGCTGAGCATTTTAGAACGAAGAAGGCATCGAAATTTCCCAAAAAAATACCTTGTGTGGCAAGCAATTTGCACGTGTGGAAAAAAGAGTAAATCTTTCATCACTACAGGCACAATCAACAAGGAGATCTATCAGAAAGAGTGTCTGCAGAAGTGATTGCTACCCTTCATCAAAAGTCACAAAGAAAAACCTTTGTTCTGGCCCCATTTTGGCATCATGCCACTATGCTTAAACTGTGATGGAGTGGTACCAAGCAAATCAAGTGATCAATGTACCAAAAACCTCAAACCCACCAAATTGCCCAGAGCTACGACCAATCGAGAGATATTGGGCTCTGATGAAGCGGATGCTTTCTGGAGAGAAGCAAGGAATCAAAGACATCAAACACTTTCAGCAAATTTTGACAAAGACGGCTTCTACGATTTATGAAGACTCTGTATAAACCCTAATGGACGGAGTTAAGCGCAAAGCTCGAAAATTTTATGCAAATGCCGAATAACTATGTTTTGTCTTCACAAATTGTTAAAACACATCCCATGAATCTGAAATAAACAACTACGACGGAAATATAATGCGAAATTTATGTTTCGAGGTGACTGGATTATTGCGGATAGAGACCTTACTTAAATAAGAAAAAAAAAAACGATTGAACAAACCTTACAAAATCTAAAGATAAAGAACGAACCACAGTGGCTAACTTCTGTTCTCTGACCAACGAACTTTAGAATTCATTGATTTGGTCCAAAAAAATTTTTTAAAGGACCTATAATTTTTATTTCACCAATACACTTTTACGCGAGTATCAATCTACTTAAAAATTCTATTCTGCCATCTTTTAATTTTTTAATATCTATAACAAAGAATTTCAAAAACTTGTAAGCTTAAATCTGAATGGTTCATAAAATTATCAATACTGCATTTTAGGTTAAAAGAAAAGAAAATTGGCTAGTAATTTTTCAGAAAGGGAATGTGTATAGGAAGAAAAACTATTATAAATTTTCAGAAAGTCAGATGACGTTACAAGTTTGCTGGTGGTATGGAGATAAAGGTCAGACGTTTGCTTCTTGAAACATTTGCCGTTCCTCAGATATTATTTCATGGTAAAATAAAAATAACACGAATCCTCGAAAACACTTTTGTTTTGTCAAGCCTCCTCAGCTCAGTCGCCTAATCCTAAACTCCAAGTTTTCCAAAGGCTGTCATTTTCCGGTCATGCTTCCCTTGAGTTGAATATATATACATTTTAGCATGAAACGCAAAGTTTCCCAATCCCTCCCACTCCGAGCCCACGGCACAGAAAGAATAAACATCTCAATCGAAATGATGACAACAATCACCATCACAAAACACATCATTCCGGCGCGAATCCATGCCATCATAAGACGCGTGTGTGTGTGTGTGTGTACTTGAAACGATATCACTCATAATTCAGAGCCAAGCCGGCAACACGCACTGCCGAGTGAAACGGGAAACAAAAGCATAATTCTGATAACGAACGTGGATGGGAGCCACCGAGTAGAAAGTTTGCCTTCGAAAAAATAAAATTTCACGTTTGTTATTCCAATCGAATGCCGCCATTGAGGGGGGCGCAACAGCAAAACAATACCACACGAACGAACGAACGAACGAACGAGATCGAACGAAAAGCTAAGCCCCGCGATGAGGTGGAGTGGTGCGACAAGGAGAGAAATTAAATTTTCGTCATGCTCCGAAATTGACACAACCCCCCAGACGTACGCTGAAGGAGACAAACGAGATATGTAGATTGCGCGAGTTCCTGTCACTTGAAGGCGAAATCCGCATTCGCAATGGAAATGTGTTTCCCTCGCACGTGTGATGCTCGTTAAGTTTTAATTCATCTAAAAAAAGAAAGTCCTTCCGGTGGGGGGCATCTTCTTTGGAAACTTCTTTCCGGCTCAAACTTTTTAGTCGGGTGAGCGGGGAGGAGGTGGGGGAGTTCAAAATCCCCAAGGAAATTAATATGTTTTATGTTGTAGTTGTTGTTTGAGTGTGTGCGTGGGTGTTGGGGAAAATATGTTGCCTTGGTTATGATCCTTGAAACGCTAGGAAGAAGAAAAACGTCAAAATCGGTGAAGTGCGAAATAAGTCGTTGAGAATAAGACCAAACAGGGGGGCCATCAGCGGTGAAAGACGACGGAAATTGGGGTGAAAATATGACACTTGAGGCTCGGTAGAGAGTGCGCCGGGACTCATGATGAGTGCGTTGATTTACTTTGGCAGTTGCTGGCTTTTGTTTTGAGGGCCACATGATATGTGTACTTTCGGAGTGCTTTCGTAATACCCTTGAAAAGCCGGGAAAACTTTTCCATAGCAACAAACACACAATTCGGCCAAAAAATCCGAATCTCTGTCGCATATTGCGGGCTCGGACGAACCACGCCCGCAAATCAATAAAAACCATACCCCAATGCCATCGTAATTGGCTTTCTCCCGTATTATTCATTCAATTTCAGCACAAATAATCTATTCCAGCGAGTTCGATCCAATCGACGGTGGCTGGGGATGTGATGGAAACTATAGAAACCGTGGAGGGAATCAAATTTTCATCATTTTTCAAAGCACGCAGACGAAGGAGATGGAGAGAGAGTGAGAGCGAGACGAACGGCACATGATAAAACATAATTTCCAAACTCATATACATATTTATTCCGGAACAGAAGCAGCAGCACGGGGTTTGCTCCATCTGTGTTTTTTTTATTATATCGCAATTTAACACATTTACATATATTGAGCATCAAGAGCAGATTCTCGGCAACAGTGTAGTCAAAATCGACAGAAGCAGATCATCCATGGAGAAGGCATTGGAATCGGAATCTGATCTAAGTGATTGTATTCGGCAGGTGGCAGGTGAGGTTTGGTAGAAAACGGGACAAGGAAGAGAGAGGAGGGTCAAAATATTCTATATCATGCTCCTAGTAAAAGGATATTTAGTTATTTCTCTCAAAAAGCATTATTTGTTGGCAGCAGCAATTCATCAAATTAACATTTCAAGCTTATTGCTAAGCATGAATAACCGGTAAGAAAGGGGCCAATTATAGAAGTCGAGTCGGCCGTCACTAAGCTCGACAAGTCTATTTTGCTATTACAGTCTCGAGATTGACGAAAATTTATCGAGATGGTCGACTCAATCGACCCCACGGAAACTAGTGACTGATGTGTCACATTTTGTCGAGTAAGAGTTAGTTTTTTTACGCGGTTTCATTGGTTAGTGGTAATAAGCTGAACATTGTAAGAAATACGCTAAACCATTCTACAGTGGTCCTGAATTTAGCTAGAAAGATACATTTTCAGCCTAAGTTTGAAGTTTTGGAGCAAAATTATCTTCTACAAAATTGTTTCTAATAACAGAACGAATGAAAAATAGGGTGGTCCATATTTTCAGAGAAATTGAAAATCTAACTTTTTTATTCGCAGAAATAAGGACATACATAATTCGGCAAAGTTTTAGAATAAATAATTTCTAGCAACTTTGATGGTGAAATATTCTTTTTACCTTTTGATATAAACATTAGAGAATTATTTTCTTACGCAGCTTAGGGCAGCGCCCTATAAAAATCAGTTGTTTTGCTTTTTTCTTTCCAATTTTTCAGCTAAGTTGTCTTCCCATTAATTGTAGAACAATAAACGTTACAACTTTTGGTGTGCCGAATTTGTCTTTTTCGTATGTTAAACAAAAGTTATTATGGTTTTTGTAGACAAAATAGGCCTTTTTCAAATTTTCGTTTTTCTAGTTCGGGCAAACCAAAAAAATATTTCTTAACAGCATTTGAAAGCATTTTTATTATTACATATCATGTCTGAAATTTTTATTTCAGGTATTTAGGGTATTTAGGTATTTTTTAAATTGAGTAGATCACATTTGAAAAGGGCGTAATTTTATTAGAACTTGAGTGATCTCAGACGTTGCGAATCAAAACAAACCCAAAAAAGGAGAGAGTTCCTCTCCCATGTGCTGCGAATCAAAACAGAGTGCATACAATATATCGTTAGAATAACTATCACAAAGCTATCAGTGGTACATGAGCGCTTACCAAACGTCACCTTTTGCCTGTTGAGGTGGCGGATTCGTTCGTGCCTCGTCCTACCCCGCAGTGGGATGTTAGGCAAAGGGTGGCATCTTTGGTTCGAGCTCTACTTTACCCATGCCCTTTCGCTCAATTTTCAATACATCTGTTCTATTTACAACCTACCGTACACTGACGGAACTTTCAACACTTTCTCTTCATATCTTTCATTCTAGCAAACATGTCCACTCTTGGTGCCTCATGGTTATGAGAGAACAACTCCTTCTCAATAAGAAAATTGTTAATTACTCGCTAACGGTAAGAGACATCGGCAAGATTTACACGTCAAAACGTTTATCTTTTCAAGTTGTAAATATCATCTGAAGACAAAGTTGTTGGCAAATTTGAAATAAAAAAGTTAGAGCAAACTACTGTTTTTTCTCTGTAGGGACACCAGAAAAAATGCTCTAATTCGGTCAAACCAACAGGTACAGAAAAAATTATATCATAAAAGTTACTTGAAATGAATCATTCTAAACTTTTTCGAAACAATGTATGCCTTTATTTCTGCAAATAAAAAAGTTAGATTTTCGATTTCTCTGTAAATAAGGACCACCCCAACAAACATCGGTGTTGAATGAGAGCTTGTTCAAACAAATTTGGAGAAGCTATTCAACTATTCTAGAAGAAACAGCTGAATAGCTTCTCGAAATTTGCTTGAACAAGCTCTCATTCAACACCGATGTTTGTTGGGACCCTTGTAATTTAGGGTGTCCCTACAGAAAAAAAAAGTTTTTGCTCTAACTTTTTACGTAGGACTACGTTTCTCTTTTCTATACCGGGTGGCATTCCGAAATTCTTAAAAATGAGAGCGTTTCGCAAAAGTGAACGGTTTTTGAACGCTTATAACTCTCTTTCGACTAAACAGAATCACTTCATTTATACGCCATATGATCAGACAAACTCACAAATGTTTCGCACTGAAAATTTAAAGAAGTTCAATCAGTATAAGTAGTATAATTCAAAATGACCTACTTTTGCTGCCATACAAATTTATCAACAGGTTGAAAAATGTGTTTTCACTAACACAGTCGTAGGAATCGGGTAGCAAATGTCTTCTTCTTCTTCTTCAAAATAATTTTGCTTTGTTGCTGGTGTCAGATTTTTCAATTGGGGCTCGTCCCCTATTATTAAATTTGCTTCGTGCTGCATTTCGTTACTCCCTTCTTTCTTGGCTAGTAAGTAGTAGTAAAATTGATCTTTATTTTCATTGTTTGTCTTATATACTAATTTAACAAGTTAAGTGTTTTAGCCCATTGGGCTCTTCAGCTTTGATTTATGTTTTGTGTGTTTTGGGTGATAAGTGTTTTGTGTTTAATTATTTTTTTCAGTTCAGCCCTTGGGGCATTGTTAGTTTTAAAATTTGATAACCTAGCTAACCCTCTTTCTTGGCTATGCTATTAGCGCCAATATATAGCTGCGGGCGAACGAAATTGGTTCAGTGTTTGCAAGCAGCTTCATACTGTCTTTCCGCTACAGTCCGTCTGATTGTGGCATGGGAGACAAAGCAATGCACAGTGGGAAAAAACGGACCCAAATTCCCACAGATGAAACGCCGCTGGATTTGCTGCTTGAAATGTGTATTTAATTTCTTATGGGAAATTTGCCAAAAAATTGAATGCTGTTGGTTTCATTCTGGGCCGGGCCCGGGAAATGGTCCATTTTACCTCATTTACCCCTAAAAATGTCTCTTTTTGAGTTGGCACCCATATAACTAAAAACGCCGCTGAATTTTTTGCCCGCATAGAAGCATATTTTATATTTAAAACTCTGAGGAATCGAATGGTGCAGGATTCATTCACTTCCGAGATCAGAATGTGGCCTATTTTGCTCCACTTCTTCTTAAATATGCGAATGAAACAAGGCTGCTCCGAATGTTGAGTGAAAATAGAGCTCTTCCCAGGTGAACTTCTGAAGAAGTTCCTTCAGGAAGAAACTAACCAGGAAGAGCACTACTTATAATTTCACACCAAAAATCAGGATCAAACTGCCAAATAGCTCAGAACGATACGTCCGAGAATTTCTGGATGGAACTTCTCTGAAGTCCAGAAAAAGACTTCCAAGAAGTTCCAGAAGAAACTTCTCTAAAATTTAGTTGGAACTTCTCAGAAGTGCAAGAGAGCTTCCCCCTTTCTGAAGAGAACATTTAAGAACTTCAGAATGAGGCTTTCTCAAAATTCAGGAATAAACCTCTCAAAAGAAAAATTTCTCAGAAAATCATGAACAAACTTCCCTGAAGTTTAGGAGAAACCTTCCCCAAAGCGCAGCATTTCAGGATGAAACTTCCAACAAATTTGAGGGAATTATCCCAGAAATTCCGGAGAGAACATTCCCAAAGTTTTGGTAGAATTTCTTTCAGAGTTCAGAAGCCCTACCCTTCGGTTCAGAAATCGGTATTGGCGCATTCTGTCAAGTTGGTCGCGGCAGATTTCATGTGTGAATCGGCTGCCCCATCAACGTTCAAAAGTGTCTGAACCAAATGGAAAGCTTGTAATGATCACTTGAAGATGGGGGATCATTGCCCTAATATTCCCAAATGAAGCACGTAGTAAAACGTTCCTTGTCTTCTATAACCAAACATGATGGAATTGAATAAACGAGTACTCGTCGGGAATGATCTCTCATATGCATCCGTCGAGCCATTTTTAACAGCCGTTGTGAGAATATCGCCATGAAAATCTCACATGCGCATAGCGTGTTACCAATCATTACTGCAATTTTTTCTGTTCTCTTCCCTATCCTATGACCGCGAGCAATACCAAACATCCTAAGGTCAACTCTTCAAAAAGTAGGGGCAGACCCACGGAAACAGGGAACCACAGAAACACCGAGACAACACCGTAAAGCACGGTATGAACCCTAACCAATACTTTCAGTCAAATTTTCTAACACAAGGTAAGCAATCAAATGACCACTACAAAACATACTGAATATCCACGACCTAATAAAAGAGGGACCATCAGGGTACTCAAGTGAAACGATTTGGATAGGGAGCATGGGACTGCCTCCTCGCTATTGTTAACATTTCGTGGCACGAGGGCGGGCTTTTCGACCCCATCTATTGGGTTTATTCTGTCAATCGAGGGCTCGATTCTAATGCTGTGAGGGTGAACTTGCTTTTGGAAGGAGATTCTCTTCCCTATATTCGTGGGTTAGGCGTAACTGTATCTACTTACGGGCCACCCAAACGTTTTTGGAACTTGATGATCACAAACAACAATAGAATCCTGATCAATTTGTTTTTAAGATTACTCCACTGCTATGGGAAGTTACCTCGCTACAATTGATGGTAGTATCTCATCATCATCATCACCAGAATTTTAGGAAGAAAATTACCAGAGAGGGCACTATCTGTAAGTTAAGGAAGGAATTATTCACAACTTTCACGAAAGAAATTCTCTGGAGGTCACGAGAGGACTTCTCTGAAGTTCCAAAAGAAACTTTCCAAAAGTTTAGTTGGAACTACCTGTAAGTTTTTGCTTTCCTGAGAGCTTTCTCGAGGCTCAGGAGTTCCCAGATACTTCTTCGGGTAGATACTTCTTAGAAGAATATGAAGATTCTAAGGAGGTACTTCCTAAAAGTTGAAGCAAGAATTTTTCACAAATTCAGGAACAAATTTTCCCGAAGCTTAGAAGAAAACTTTTGATGTTCAGAAGCGGGCTTCTTCAGGAAAAAACTTTCTAGAAATGTAAGATATTTTTTAAGAAATTTTGGAGAAAATTTTCCCAAAGTATCTAAGAAATTTGCATCACAGAATTTAAAATCTAGAAGATAATTAAGTTCAGGTAAAAACTATTTCTGGTTAGGTTTGATTCTTAATTTCCAAGAAAATCAGGAGTTGCTGCCAAATGATCAAGAGCAAACTTGCCAAATGGTCAGTCAGAAACTCACCAGAATTTTAGCATCGAGATTACCAGAAGATCAGGAGAGAGCTTCTTCGATATTCATAAGATAATCACTGACGAAGCGAAGAAGCAGTCTACAAAAATCAATCACATGGGCATAACTGTATTCATTCCTCATGATACCAAAATATGGTATACACCATCTTCTCAACCGTTCGCATCGAGCTATGAGCTAGGACACAAACTCATGTAATAATTACAATTCCTTGAATTACATCTCACATCGTTTGAGAAATTTGATTGGTTAGAAAACTTCACTGAAGTTTAGCAAAAAAGTTTATCAAGATTTGATCCAAGTTTTCAAGAATATTTTCAATGTTCAGAGAATCATTGGGGGTAAGTCACTCGGCCACCCTTGTGTTAACATCCTCAGAAGCTCTCTTTTTCCGCCTTTGTCAACAGTGCGTCGACGGCTTCTCGAACTGGCATTTGAGAGTCGTGTTGCTGCAAAAAAAACCTCTACTCCTTGAAAACAACAACTTTTTATCTGCAATGGACAAAAGACCACGGACATTGGAATATGAGTCAGAGGTGAAAGGCGCTCTTTAACGATGAATGAAAATTCGACCAACTCAGGAGTAACAGGAGAGTCTTCGTCCGCCGTCTCTCCGGTGAGCGAATGAACCCGGGCTGTGTCGTACCCACCGTCAAACAAGGAGGAGGTCGGTGCTACTTTGGGATTCGTTTGCTAGATTTGATCCGTGTAGAGGGAATTCTTAAAAGGGGGCTATTAAGACATCCTTCAGCAAAACGCTGTTCCAAATGGGTTGGTCCTTCAACGGGACAATCATCCGAAGCACTCCGCCAAACTGTGCCGAGGGTTCGTGCAAGACTTGGACCAAAACGGAACGTTGTCCGACATGGTTTGTCCGGCGCAATCAGCGGATCTAAATCCAATCGAACTGCTGCCAGAACCCGAGAAAAAAGACGTCCCCAGAACCATAAACATCTGTGGGAGTGCCTACAAACAGCTTGGCAGGAAATCACGGAAGGAGCTTGGAAGGAAATTCGATTCGTGATTCACGAATGCTACATTGCAGAATTGAACGTATGCCGAGAATTTGTACGGTATTTCGATTGATAACTATAACAATCGAATTCAATTGATAACTACAACCAACTTCAAATTTTCCTACGGCACATTTTGCTACAAAATTGTCTTACCTTTGTGTTACATATTGTCCATTGAAGTTTGAAATAAACAACTTCTCATAGAACAAAAGTTAAGTAACTTTTGCCATTCAACTTCTTCACCATGCAGATGTCAACAACTTGACTCTTCTATACAACTTGGCTGGAGGTGGCTGGGTTCGATTCCCGGTCTGGTCTAGGAATTTTTTGTTAAGGAAAATTTCTCGACTCCCTGGGCATAGCGTATGATTGTACTTGCCACACAATCATACATATGCAAAAATGGTACCTGGCATCGAAAGCTCTCAATAAGTAACTGTGGAAGTGCATCTAGAACACTAAGTTGAGAGCAAGCAATAAGCTAATTGTGAAAGCAATGAGCTTGAAATGCTAAAGAAGAAGCCCCTCTGCAACTTGTACCGGTCGGATTCAAGCCAAACCCCTATTTTTGCGAGGTTGTTGTTCGACATTCTCCCTACATGTCCCGCTCATTGTACCCTTCCAACTTGAGCAAATTGCTGTATACTGTGTTCGCCATAGAGCTGATCCAGCTCGTTGTTCATCCTCCTCCTCCATACGCCGTTTTCACATACATCGCCAAAGATGGTCCTGAACACGCGTCGTTCGAAAACTCCAAGTGCTCTTCGAGCATTGTTCACGTCTCATGAGCGTAGAGAACTACCGGTCTTATCAGCGTTTTGTACAGGGTACACTTTGTACGGGGATGAAGTTTTCCAGACCTCAAGGTCTTGTGGAGTCCATAGTAGGCACAACTTCTCCGTCTCCAAATTTCTTTGCTGCAGTTGTTATCCGACGTAACGAATGATAGGTACACAATGCGAGGTACACAAACTCATCCACCACCTCAAAACTCATCTCCGTCGATTGTCACAGTTCTGTCTATGCGAGCTCCATCACGCTCGGTTCCTCCAGCCAGATACTTAGTCTTCGACGCATTCACCTTCAATCCAACCTTTTCCGCTTTCCTCTTCACGCTAAAATAGTATCGTATGCGGCTTTGAAGTCGATGAATAGGTGGTGTGTAGGGGGATCCAGGACCAATAGTGATGAATCAGCCTGTGAATACATCCTGCTCCAGCGTGTTTCGTCCACCGAACACTTGCTTCGTAATGACAACGATAGTCAGCATTCGCTCCAAAAGCGACCACATCCACCAGGTTCGAGTGTTGCTGGACTCCGGATTGCAAATGAATTTGTTGACGGAATCTATAGTGAAAAAATTGAACCAGCCGAAGTACTCGGCCAATATTCCCACAGTCGGCTTCGCAGGTGTACGCTCCCAAATACGCCATAGAGTAGCGGTGAGGATGTCATCCAGTTACAACGATTTCACTGCCAACGTTACATCCCTCGTCCCACCGAATGTGCAAATGTAAAAGTGGATTCCTGGCATGTTCCTCCAGTATTGTGTTGCCCGACGATTTGTTCAATCGTCCGCGAGAAGTAGAAATGCTGATTGGTGCTGAACATTTCGTCGACATAATGAAGCAGGGCTAAATCAAACTTGCCGGTTACCTGCCTACCTTGTACGAGACAGAGTTCGAATGGGTCGTGGTTGACTCTTCAGTGTGTGCCAGCCTAGCTGTGACTGATAGATTGGAAGCATGCTTGCAGCGAGACCAAGAGGAAATCACCGAGCCAGCAATGATGACGACTGAAGAAGAACGCTTCGAAAATTTTCAACGTACCTATCGTCGTAACGAGGATGGACGATTCGTGGTGCAGCTATCTTTCCGCGAATCCACCGACTAGTTGAGAAGTTTTAGATCTCGGGGTTGAACCGATTTCTGCTATAGGAAAAGAGAGAGTTGGCAGATACAGACCTAAAGGCTCAGTATGCGGCGTTCATCAACGAATACCAATCGACTGGTCACTGTCGTGAAGTGAAGGAGGTGAAGTGTTTCCCCCTCCAAACTTACTTTCTACCACATAACTGTATCCTGCAACCGTCAAGTAGCAGCATGAAGCTTCGTGTTGTATTCTACGCAACAGCCAAAGCGAGTCAGCTGTCCTTGAATGACGTTTTGAATGACTGAACCCAAAAGCCAGAGTGACCTGTTTAGCATTGTACTACGTTTTTGCTTGTAGATGTATCAAAAATGTAGCGACACATTTTCGTCGATCTGTCCCAGACTCGATATCGAAGAATCTTCTGGCGGGGTCATCCGTCTGAAGCACTGAAGGTCTTGGAGCTGTTAACCGTTACCTACGCCACTTCAGCAGCTTCGTTTCTAGCTGTGAGGTCACTAATCAAGTTATCCGGAAGCGGCCAAAGTGATCTTTAATGATTCTCTCATGGACGACCTCTTGTCTGGTTCGGATACGATTGAATCAACTAAGAAGTTACGCTGTGACCTAGAAGCAATGATGCGGAAAGGTGGGTTTCCAATTCAAAAGTGGTGTGCCTAGTGGTGTGGAACTCTTGAAGTGAATCAAGATACCCTGGTGCATATCCAGGATGCCAGCGCAAATGAAGTGATAAAGGCTTTAAGACTTCTGTGAGACCCGAAGAAGGACCTGATTTTGTTCAACAAAACGTCTGAATCGACGGATGGCAAAAGAAAGGTGATGAAATGGAGTACCGTAAAGTACCTTAATTCTGCGCAGCGCCTAATTATGCGCATTTTTCCAAAATTTTGCGGTTAATAGCAAGATTGTAAAACTTTATATTTTATCCCATACACAAGAGGATAACATCTATTTACATGTAGAACTAAATTCAAAAAATATTCAACTTAACATTAGTTTGGAATGTTTTAAAACGCGCAAAATTAGGGCATTAGGTGCGCAGAATATGGGTACTCCACGGTATTTTGCCCCAAGTAGCAAAATTGTTCGATCCTTTGGAACTTGTATCACCGGTGATCGTCGAAGCGAAGATGAGTCATGCAGGGCATATGGGTTACTAACCATGAGTGGGATTATTCTGTAGGAGGTGATCTACTCCATCTACTCCGGTGAACGGAACTCCATACATCGCTGAGTTATTTGAACAATTTAGAGATTCCAAGATGCGTCTTGGTATCTGAAACGGAGATAGTGGAGATTTTAGGGTTCGCCGATGCCTCTGAGTATGCACATGGGGCATGGGGCATCTTAAGGGTCAGCAGTGTCTCATTTTATGTGCAACAAGTCCAAGGTAGCTCGTCTTCGTGGGATGACCAGTTTTAGACTGGAGTTGTGTCCCGCCTTACTGGTTACCATGCTAGTGGATAAGGTGATTCCAACGCTTAAGTTGGATTTCCAAGAAATCAAATTGTGGTCCGATAGTCAAATAGATCTGCCTTGGATGAAGAAGCCCTTGGATTTACTGCAAGTTTTCGTTTGCAATCGTGTGCCCAAAATCAACCGGCTGGCAGAACAATGTCATTGGATTTACGTCAGTACGGATCGAAATCCGGCGGATATCGCATCCCGAGGAATCAAGCCAGTTCCAAGGAGCAAATGTGAACTGTGGTGGAATGGTCTAGCGTTCCTTTGTGAGGTCAACTACGAGATGGAGCCGACGGAAGAAATACCCGATGACCCGAATAATCCACAATCGATAATTTCAGCACATCTAACAATCGTTTAACAAGGTGGCAAACATTGCTTTCCGCCTAAATCATTTTGTACTCCCGGCCAAGTACAAAACAGTTAGAAAACTTCAATGCTGGTAGCTCGTTAAATCACTGTGCATGATACTACAGTCTAGAAAACCTTCATAATGCTAGCATACATCAATTCAACGATTAGAAGCTGAGAGAGCGCTCAAAGTGATCAGTAACATCTTACAAATGCGCTTGACTGTTCTAATACGACAAGTAATTCGTGAAAATGAGATTAGTCCAAACCTCCGTTAGGGATCGATTCTTTTCCATACAGACGGTTCAAAAATGAACAATCAAGTGGGAGCAGGTGTAATTGGCTCAAGGATTAACATATCAATTTCAACGGGTAAGTAAGTATTCCAAGTTGAACTTCAAGCAATCAAGAAGCTCTAAATACTTTCAAGTCAGTATCAGTGTGTTTAATCACTCCAAAAGTTGTCTTGTCAAGTAATTTGTACTGGGTACCTAGCCAATGCGGAATTGATGGAAAGGAGAAGGCCGATGAACTAACAAGACTCGGATTGTTTCTGTAATTCGTAGGACCTGAACCCTTTTGTGGTTTATTTGCTGGAAATGCTGGAAATGGGCTGCAAAATGGTGAGTTGACAACAACGCAACATAACTCTGGTCCTCACAAGTTCCTACCTCATGCTTCCACGGGTCAAGAGATAGCAAAGACCGCCAGCTAAGGTTGCGTACTTAGCTGGTAGTGCAGCCTGGGCAATGTTGTCCTTCTGACTTCAGGTAGATTGAGGAGGTGCGTGTCAAGCGTCTGTCCACCAAGGAGGTGCGGCTCAATAAGCGTCTGTCTTTGCATCCAGCGGTTGAGTTCTAACCGCTGTATCGCGTCAACTATACATTAGGTGGCAGATGTAGGCAGCGCGACCCCGGTAAGGTACAAAATATCAGTGATAATTTATCAAACTGTTTAACTCTACATGGAAGCGTTTTGTACGGGAGGTCCACGCTTTCTTCCTTCCCTTGATTCAAAGAAGTATGTACAGCCATTTTAGATCTTTCTAGAATCGCTCTATTGCTTGGAATCCTTGGATAGCTAGGCAATCAAAGCGGTTTACTACTTCAAACGTTTCAATGATTCTTGTTCTCATCAAAAAAGATCTAGCCTTATATACAGGCCTTATAACTGGCCACTTTCCGAGCCGATATCACTTAAAGCTGAAAGGAAAGATGATTAATGTCGATTTTGTGACATGGATAAAGAAGACACTTGTTTGACCACTGTCTGGCAAAATCCAACAAACCATTAAGGTTCTTCAGCAAAGGACTACTAGAACCCTTTTGAGATCTGGAGAACATAACTCAGAATAGTAGTGAACGTTATGTCACAATAGATGTATAAATTA
Source organism: Aedes japonicus (assembly GCA_034211315.2). NCBI lineage: Eukaryota > Metazoa > Arthropoda > Insecta > Diptera > Culicidae > Aedes > Aedes japonicus. The sequence continues at coordinate 18,381 of JASCZW010015621.1, forward strand.
GTCGCAGTGATGCAGATACCCGACATGGAATATAATCCAACCTTAAACGAACTTCACCATATTTTCAGTGGAAATTACAATGTAATGCTTCAAGAACGTTTTAAGATCATCTCGAACAGTGTCAGACGTGCTACGTGCCCTTCATTAATAAACAATCTAGCTAGGATATCGCCTGCTCTATGCTGAAAGTAGCACATTCATCAGCACCTTGAGGGCAATGCTCAGTTACGCACGATTCTTACGCAGATTGCAATCTACATCTCGCAGCCCTCCCCTTCCCACTTGGCATTGGAAGGCGGCTTACTCCGCTCTTCCCAACTCCAAGCCAGAGAAGGAGTATTTCGTTTAACGCCATCATCATTGCTCATTTTGACACCTCTCCTTGGCCTCGAATCGGAATAAATGTTCCAAGCAGTCCCGAGAAAAACGTTGGAATCAATTTTTTCCCGAATAATTTTCCGATATTCAATCACGAGTTTTCTAATTCGAGCTCTCGAAGTATTGCCGTGACGGCCGCATAAGGTCATCCGAACCGTCAAACAATTCAGACCAAAAATCACAAACAACATATCACACCGCAATGGAACATTGCGGTTCGATCTCCAGTTCGATTCGGCGGTCCCGTCTGCTTCCTATTTTCCGTAGGAAAGAAATGAGTTTTCTGGCACCCGGTTCCTTCTCGTCCCCAGCCAATGTGTGCGCTTAGAGCCGGCAAACGCACCGCAAGCACGTTCTCATGGTGCGTCCTTATCCGCCTAGCATTATGATAAACGATCCAGAATCGTGAGCGAGTCGGTCTCGGCGAAGGCGGTGCTGGTAAGCTTCAATACTTCCGTTTTTCCCTGCGGATAAAAAGTGACTGAAGGAAATTCATCAAACCACGCAACAGCCAACCACCCACTCAACGAACGGTCCCCGTCGGAAGGGAGCTTAGAGCAGCTTTAACGCCTTTAACCGGTTTCATGCTTCAGCTGCTGGTGACTGCGGACTTCGAGCAGAGCCAGCTGTCACCAGGCTGTAAGGCCGTGGCAAATTTGTTGATGCGTATGTGTCATGACTTTTTCTTGGGCCCCCCCCCACTTCTTCTGATAAGTCCCAAGGGAGGAAACGGACGACTTTCCGTTGACAGGTCAAAGCGAGAGAATTACGGATTTCTTGGTGATAGTTGGTGGGATGTGTACGTGTCTTTGTCGGCGTGTGATGATATTCGATACCGAGACGAAAGTTGCCAAATGTCTTCTCCGGGAAAGAGTTGACTGCTATTGTAATGGAGGGTTGAAGCTGCTTCATTAGGGTCCATGAATTATTTATTAAATTAAGCAGAGCAGGGCTGGAAGAGGAAGTGGTTCTTCTTACAGGTGCAAACAATGGCGTGACCATTGTATAATGAAAAGTTATTCAAGCATTTAAATAACATTCACATTCCGAGATGTAGTTTACTGTTCACCTCAGTGGGGTTGGTCGTTTGACAGGCGCAGCCAGGTGAATTCATTTGTTCGGAGAGGACATTATCGTTACGACGGAAGAAGAGTTGAAAAGCTCCGGTGGTATTAAGAAGGTCATTATTTAGCCCGCCGAAACGTTAGTGAGATTTTATTTAAAGCTGGCCGGGCTTGAAGGAGAATGAGAAAAGCAATATATTGTAGTGATGATTACATTTAGCAGTATTTATAGGCACTGTCAATATCCATTCATACCTTAACTGTAACCCGTCAACTTGCATTCATAGCTTTTACGAACCCATTGTCTTATCGAATACTGGTTCCAAA
>JASCZW010015622.1:0-20166 GCA_034211315.2 Aedes japonicus
TTATTAAGTTGAAATTCCCATTCTTCATCACTCTGCTGTTACTCTGGCATTTATGAAATGATGAAAACCTACCTGTACCTTCCATCTTGACAAACAAAAGGAACCCAGAATTGAGAACAGCGTCGAAGAGTGGCGGGGTTGAATTCGATACACGATACCAGGTTATCGACGTTGAATGTTCAACACGCAATGCGATTTGCCAAAAATCCTTCTTTTAAGTAATTGGTCGACATGGATTTTTTGACCCAGAGCTCCATGCCAGTTTCCGTTAGCTTGGGTCCCAGAATCACCGAAAATCGTCTTTTAACCTAATGCGATTTGCATTTTTCTTCACAAATTGGCAGAAGGGTGCATTCGTGTCTTACGAAATTCTAATATTAACAACATCTATCAATCCACTTTAATGCATCCCGCCCTTTTTCAAACCATTATTCATCTAATTTTCTACTTATCCTTCTGTTCTTCGCTGGTTTTGCTCCAAATTTTCCCGGCTTCTTTATGGGATTGTTCTGTTTTTCTTGATTCTGTTATTTTTCCTTAATTTTGATTTTTCATCTTCCACTTTTCTTCTTTTGCTTCACTTTTCTTCTTCTGCTTCGCTTTTCTTCTTCAGTTGTGTTACGTTTCTCTCATTCATGTTGTCTTCTATTTCACTTTTTTTAATTTGGCTTCTTTCCAGTACATTTCTTCTTCCTTGATGTGCCTCCTTCACCTCTTCATCTGTATTTTGTTTTTTCCTCTATCCGCTCCGGTTTCCTTCCTCGGGTGATTCCGTTACGCTTCTTTTTCTGCTTCCATTTTTTCTTCTCTTTGCTTATCTTCTTCAATTTCTTTTCTTCTGTTTCTCTTCGTCTTCGACTATCTGTAGCTGCTGTTCTTCCGTTTCTTTTCCGTCGACTTCTGTTGTTCGTTTACGTTGTCCGCTTCCGCTTTCTTCTTCTTCAGTTGTGTACCTCTTCTCTCATTCACGTTGTCTTCTTCTATTCTCAACTTTTCTATTTCGCTTCTTCCGTTGCACCTCCTTCAATTTCCCCATCCGCTTCGGTCTTCTTCTTCCACTGACTCCGTTACGCTTCTTTTTCTCCTTCCGCTTTTGTTCTTCTGCTTATTTTCTTCCATTTATTTTCCGTCCGTTTCTCAACGTCTTCGGGCAAAGGGTGATACGGTCAAAATTTGGTCAAGGGAAAGAAAACGCGTGTAAATCGGTTGAAATCGTTTATTTAAAAAATCAAATTAAATTTCTTTTCCAAGTTCAACTAGTATAAAATCCAGGATAAATATTCAGTTGAGGCTTCCGCTTTTCCAAATCCAGCATTGCCGGGCCTTACGCTTGACCCCCGCCATCAGATTTGCGGCCAGCGCACCTTGTTCACCTTCTTCGCCGCAGAAAGCCAGTTTGCCTTGAACCGCTGCTCGTCCTTAGCAGTTTTTTTTGGTCTTCTTTAGGTTCCGCTCGACAATAGCCCAGTATTTCTCAATTGGGCGGAGCTCTGGCGTAAGTTGGGAGGGTTCTTGTCCTTGGGAACCACCCGCACGTTGTTGGCGGCGTACCCACTCCATAGGCCTTTTACCGTAATGGCAAGATGCGCGAAATCCGGCCAAAACAGTACGGAACAACCGTGTTTCTTCAGGAAAGGCAGCAGACGTTTATTCAAACACTCTTTCACGTAAATTTCTTGGTTGACGGTCCCGGAAGCTATGAAAATGCTGCTTTTTCAAGCCACGGGTACAGATGGCCTGCACAAACCAGATATTTCTCTTTGCGAACTTTGACGGTTCGTGTGCTTGAAAATATCTCGCTGCCTTTCCGCTTCCTTTTTGCCGAATAAACCTCCCGTCCCGGAAGCTGCTTGTAGTCGCGTGGCTTTGACGTGGGTTTCGTCGTCCATTACCACGCAGTCAAACTTCGTCCAGCATCGTCGTGTACAGCCTCCGGGATCGCGCCTGGCCGTCGTATTTTGTTTATCATCGCGATTTGGAGTCACTACCTCTTCTTGTAAGTCGATAGTCCGGCTCGTGTTTGGCTCGATGCACGGTTGTGGGCGATGCACCCAGCTTATTTGCGGCATCTCGGAGAGATAGGTTGGGGTTCTGCCTGAACACTGCCGGCAACTCTCCTTGTCGTCTCAGCGGCTTCCGGTTTTCGATTCCCCCGATCCAGACTTCCTGGCTGTCGGCAAACGTTCCCCAAACACTTTAATTACATTTGCAACGGTTGATTTGGCAACTTTTAGCGATTTTGCCAACTTTGCGTGTGAAGTAGCTCAGTTTTTCGCGATGCGCGAGCAAAATTTTGATACGCTGCTCTTCTTGCTTGGACGGCATTTTGACAACTGAAGAGTGAATTCCAAAATCAAAATAGGAGCAACATTCTACACACACACACCTTCAAAATGAGGGGTGTTCAGGTTTTTTAAATGCAAAATTGAAAGAAATACGTCAAGTTGATATTGACCAAATTTTGACCGTATCGCCCTTAACAGCGTCGAAGCATGACGAAGCAGATGGTTCTTCAAAACCTGCTCGATGTAATGTTCAGTGTTGATTTTTACGTTAGCTCGTTTATCTCTTGTCAGCTTGTTTATCTCTTGGAATATTGGCAAGACTTTTGCCATGCGATCATTTTGTTGATTATGATGTCACTGAAGGAGAAACTTTTCGTCGGAAAATAAACCTCGCAGTCACCGATGCCCGCAACAAGGCGTTTTCTTCCTTGGACCCTGGATTAACGCTTTTACTCCGTCAACCCGTGGGCCCTTTGTTTCTTGTTGCGGCTTGCATTCCAGATCATGTATGAGAACCTGTTCATTGAAGCTGGGGGCATTTTAAATTGTTTACTCGATTTACGGCTCCAGGCCACGGCCGGATTATGTCTCTTTCGCTCCCTCACACATTCGAGTCTTTTGCTCCGTTCTGGCAGTTCGTCTGGCGGCTCCTTTGTGTTGAATATGGACGTTCCAGTTTCCTTGAACCGTTTCAAGGTACCGAAACGCAAAACGCTAACACTTCCGAACTGCTTGAGGCTTCGTCAATTTTCTGACACGGTCTAAGCTTTTGCCAAATGTGGTTTTGGAACTCACCGCATGGCATCACAGCTTTGATATGTACACAGCTCGAAAAAGTAGTGTGAATTTCTATACAAAAATGCACTTAAATGGAGCCACACAAAACTTACAAATTAACATTATAAATTGTGTAGAGTTCTGGGACACTCAATTCATTGCGAATGATGTTGTATACAAAAGCTCGGCTTTATTTTAACTATTTCATGCCAGTTTCTGCTTCGTGTGGAAAGAAATTCAGTTTTCCATGCTCTGATGTTTACATCACAATGAAAATTCAGATTTTCTTTCTGTGTATAAGCAAACGGAATCGCTTACTTATCTTCGGCGATAAGCTGTCAAGGAATACTGCCTCAAGACGGGTATAGTGGAATTCGACCTGTCGAAATTACCCAGCTGAAATGAACTCGGACTGAAAAAAGTGCTTACGTATTGTGAGACGCTGTGTAGCGATAAAAAAAAACACTGGATTCTCTGCGTTTATCTATTGCGCATAAAGGGAATGCTAGGTTTGGCAGAAAATCAATGGGATATTTCGTAACGAGATTCAGCCCACGGATAACGCCATGAATTAAGCCTGTTGTGTGAAGATTGCAAACATATTATCGTTGTTTACGCTACCTTTGGCTTAGAGTTACACGAGGGCAGATTTTCCGCGCTTGTTGGAAGTGGTTATTTTTCTGTGTTCTCACTTAGATTTTGCAGAAATCTGTGGAGTCTTCACCGAATTCTCAGCGGCTGAACGTTCGGTAATCCTTTTTTGCGGATTTCGGTGAGATTTTACTGAATAATCTGTGAAAAAAAATGCGGATTTCGGCGGTACTTTGCAAAGTCCGTAAAAAGTCGGTTATCCTTTGCGTTCGGCGCAGTTACACACACACACACACACACACACACACGCACACACACAACACACACACACACACACACACACTTTTTTTTTTTTTTTTGGTGGGGACTCAGATTCTGTAAAATGATCTGAGTATGTATAAATGCACCAGACCACATCTTGCGTCGTATTGAAGCAGGTGCATGTAGCCTTGGTTCTTTCGAAATCAACGATATCCGCCAGAGGACAATAGGATCGCTCATTTGGTGCTCAAGGAGGACAAACGTGCGTTTCCATCGGCTCTTCCCAGTAGTGCGAGCCTCCTCGTCGTCATCTGAACCTTTCGAAGGTTTGAGGTTGTCTGAAGGCCCACAGAAGCACCTCGAAGGTCATCCTTGCACTGGAAATCACTCTTTTGGCGCAAAATGGCCGCCACCTGCCACGATATGATCCGCCGGATATTGACCCTTCCTCTCAATAAAACTGGAAAAGTCAAATGGTTACGCCATATATCTTCGAAGCCGCCAGACTCAATGGTTATGAAAAGAGGACCAATTCAAGCGATCATCAGCAAAAGGAAACTCATCTTTGTTGGCGTGGAACGCACGCCAGCGCGCCGCTACTGTGCAAGCTTCCCTGTAACTCCGTTACACCATTATCGCCGCGCGATCCGCAAAGCCCAGTGTGCTGTGCATACGACAGTTCTCCGTGTGGAAGTAATGGTGATCTAAAAATTGTAAATCTAAATTTTCTCATGGTAAATGGAACCTTTTGGTTGTCTAATCTGCTGACAAACAACATAATTTTCTTAAGCACAGCAAGTAAATACCTTCATAAAACGTTAAGGCATCGACATAAGACAACGACGGAGACAGACACAGCTCAGATTGCGGGACTAAACGTGAGTAAACTAATTAAAATCTAGAAACATAGAATTAGTAAACAAACATGGATGAACAATACACTAAACTGAGATATATTTGCGGGAATCAAGGTTGCGGCTTATCATTTTTGACTTATCCATATTCATTTGCCGATAGCTCTTCTCAAGCTCAATTTTCAAAATATGATGTATGATGAACTTATGGTGCTTAAGTAGACCTACAACTTGGTCTAACAATACACAGCTCTATCTCTTATATCTGAGGAATAGAGCGTATATTCGCAGTGATCTTCGCGATGATATTCGCGGTGAAGATCACGCGATTATCATCGTGAAGATCACTGTGAATATACGCTCTCATGTCGAAGAATATGAGGTTAGAGCAATGTACTGTTAGACAAAGTTGTCAGGTCTACTCACACTATCTAAGTTCATCATACATCATATTATCAAATCGACCTCTGAAGGATGTTTGCAAATGAATATAACCATGATCAAAAATGATAGACCTACAACCTAACGAATATAATAATCATCCGGATAAAAAATTTCAATTAAGGTACTTTTATTTCCGGGATTATTATAGCGGAATTTTCCGTACCGTTGGCAATTTTCCAACATTCGTTTATATACGAAAACAACGCGTCGTTTGGTAAAATCTAGTCATGTCTACTCGGTCTTCAAAGCGTTCAAAGCGGTCGGGCAAGCTTAGTGAAGTGGTGAAAAAAGGTGCAAATGGTGGTCACGAAAGATCCGGAGGAGTCTCATCCCGGTTATACATCTCAAGTATGCAGAGGAGAAAATACGGATGAAATGGTTAAATGCGACGATTGCCTGAAATGGCACCATTTTCAGTGTGCCGAAGTCACACCAGAAGTTGAGAATTATCCCTGGATTTGTACCAAATGCGAAATCACAACAGGTATCCAGGCAACATGTTCAACTTCTGGTGAAGTCAGTCTATCGAGTGATTGTCACAAGAAACAGTCGTCCGAACTAAATATCAGAAAGACTCTATCGCCAGCAGTATCAGAGCTACAACAGAACCATAATCGAAACAGGAAGATTGAATCACTAGATGTGCCAGTACCAACGTCATTTTCCGACGGAGTTGATAAAAGTCATGCGAATGATGTCAAAGATCCAGGTCTATCCATTACAACCATCCAGTGGGAAGTCGGCCAGAAGAAGAATGCATCCAGAACCACCTCCATCAGCGTTACGATTGTCATTGCGAGGTTAAAAATTCAAAAGCTGGAGGAATTGAGGGCTATTGAGATGTGACAGATAAAATTGCAGCCGAAGCTTATCTCGTCCAAAAATATCTACGGCTGGAGGAAGCTTTAAGTGAGAATATGTCAGTTGTTGGTGTGTCTTTGAATCGACTGAATGAGTAGGAGGAAGCGACCAGCAATCACCAAGAAGAGCCTGTGGATCTGAAAAGATGTGAAAAGCCAGTTTGATCCCGATATTCATTCGAGCAAATCCAAGAAAGATTTTCGGGTTGAATCACAGAATAGTATGCCAGTTCCGAATCCGAATTATGCCCAATCATGCCACAGATCATCCCAGACCAGATCCTCATCGCAGACACCAAGTTCCAAGGACCGATTCAACGAGACTTGCTGTAGTTCGGAATTACCCACAAGTAATTAACGGACCAGATTCGAATACTAGGCTTCATCGTCAAGTAACAACATCGAATCGACTGCAGCCGGTGTCGATGTCAAATGCTTTGAAAGCAGCTCAAAATATCTCCGAATTTGCTCCCGATTCAACAACGAGTTTGATCAGATTCAAATGCAGATCCTCGACGTCCGACATCGTTACGATCGGTTCCAATTCCGCTCCTAAGAAGTTCACGATTAGCTCCTGTTGCTCAACGCACGCAACCAGATTTAAATTATTCAGAACATTCTAGCTTTGAACTAAACTTGAATTCTTCTGTGCCACTCCTGATTCGCCATTCGAGATGAGGATGATTTTGATCCATGCTCGCTTTCTTGCCGTAAGCAATTAGTTGCTCGACAAGCTATTTCGAAGAACCCACCTATATTTTCTGGAAATCCGGAAGAAAGGCCCTTTTTCCTCTCGACCTACAACAGCACAACAGCCATGTGTGGGTTCACCGACGAGGAGAACATAGTTCGATTGTGTGATGTCGGCCCTGAAGATGCTGTACGGACAACCTGAACTAATGGTCACCTCGATGATTGCAAAAATCAATACTCTGCCCGCGCTGAAGGAGGATAGACTGGAAACACTCGTGGACTTTGCTGTTCACGCTGAAAATATATGTGCGACAGTAGACGCCACGCCAGTGGATTATATGAGTATTTCTACAACATGACCTTTTTCATCAACTCGTTAATAAACTGCCATCTTCTATCAAGTTGAATTGGGCTCAGCATAGGTAATCACTTCCCCTGGTCAACCTTCCGGCATTCAGCAACTGGCTCTATTCTTTAGTGGAAGCTGCCAGCGCGGTGATCATTACTAATGTCACTTCTGATCAAAAACCTGGTCGAAACGAAATCCGTGGAAATAAGAATGGCCGCTATGAAACGGGATTACTATGGTGCAACGACAACAGTCATCTACCAGATAGTCGCCCAATGGCACTACGTCGACTCGAATGCCTCAAAAAGCAAATGGTTAAGGACCCTAGGCTTGCGGAATGACTAAACCAGAAAATCGGTGACCTCACTGCGAAGGGGTGCGTAAGAAGACTCACCGAAGATGGAATAAAACTATCATTCCTACAAGTCCCAGAAAACAAGTTTTGTGTGTGAGTCGATCAAAGTTTTTATTAATAAATCAAATTCTTTTTCTTTTTTAAGCTTAGTTAATAAAGAATACAGGAGAATTATTTAGCTAAGCTTCCTTTTTACCGAACGCGAATTGCCGGGTCTTTCGTTTAACACCTTCCATAAGATTTTGCACAGTCTCGTTGTCCACTTTATTCGCCGTAGAAAGCCAGTTTGCCTTGAACCGTTTCTCGCTCACATCAGCTTTTTGAGTCTTCTTAAGGTTCCGCTTGACGATGGCCCAATATTGTTCTATTGAGTGGAGCTCTAGCGTGTTGGGAGGGTTCTTGTCCTTGGGTACCACTTGAACATTGTTGGCAGCATAAAACTTCATGACTTTTTTTCCGTAATGGCAAGATACCAAAGCCGGCCAAAATAGTACGGAACAATTGTGTCGCTTCAGGAAAGGCAGTAAGGCACTCGCTCAGATAAATTTCCTGGTTGACGGTTTCGGTTGCAATGTAAACGTTTCTCTTCAAGCCATAGGTACAAATGGCTTGCCACACCTGATATTTCTTCGCAAACTATGACTGTGTGAATCAACCGTTTTTTGCATGTAAACCCATACTTTCTTCAGTTCCTCGACTGTCTTCACTACCTTAGGTCGTTTAAGAAGGTGCTGCTTCATAATCGCCCAGTACTTCTCGATGGGGCGGAGCTCCGGAGTGTTGGGAGGGTTGAGCATTTTCGGCACGAAATTGACCTTATTGTCCGCATACCACTTCAGCACGTCCTTGGAGTAGTGGCATGAGGCCAAATCCGGCCAGAAGATTGTTGGGACGTTGTGGGCCTTCAGGAGAGGAAGCAGCCGCTTCTGGAGGCACTCTTTTATGTACACCTGTCCGTTCATCGTGGGTCACGAAAGGTGCACTCCGCTTCCCGCACGTGCAGATGGCTTGCCAAACCAGGAATTTCTTCGCAAATTTGGACATCTTCTGAGTGCGGACATGCTCCGGAACGCTGAACTTATCCTTGGCCGTGAAAAACAGGTTGCCGGGGATCTGTTTGAAGTCGGCCTTCACATATGTTTCGTCGTCCATGATGCAGCATTCAACTTTCGTCAGCATGTTGAGGTACAACTTCCTGGCACGGGTTTTGGCGGACTTGTTCTGCTTCTCGTCGCGATTAGGAGCCTTTTGTACCTTGAACGTTCGAAGCCCAGCCTTAGTTTTGGCCTTCTGGACAAAACTTCGGCTTAGGTGCAGCTTCTTAGCCACCAACTACGCGGTTGTGATTTTTGGTATTGTACGGAATACTTTTTCCTTCACTTCTGGGCTTCCGATCAGTGGTCAACCGTTCCTCGAACCGCTTAATCACTCGCGACACCGTGGAATTCGTGGACACCCTTTAAAGCCCCAATTGTGGTATTAAAAATATCTACCTAGGGTGTCCCAAAATGACTTTTTGTCAGAAAAACTGGAGGCTCAATCACCGAATTACAGCTTACGGTGTAGCAACATTTGTTTTTATATAGCGACAATATTGTAAAATGTTGCTTAGAGGTCGCATATTTAAGTTTATTTAAAAAGTCCCATTTCTTGCCATTCAAAAACCTGGTAAGCCCGCGTCCGACCACAACTCCTATCGACCCATCGCGATGTTATCCTGTATTCGAAAGTTGTTGGAGAAAATGATCCTTTTCCGTCTGGACAAATGGGTTGAGACGAACAACCTGCTTTCAGATACTCAATATGGTTTCCGTAGGGGTAAGGGAACGAACGACTGTCTCGCGTTGCTTTCCACAGATATTCAGTTAGCTTTTGCTAAAGAAGAGCAAATGGCTTCTGTATTCTTGGACATAAAGGGGGCTTTTGATTCAGTATCTGTTGAAGTTCTTTCAGATAAACTCCACGCTTGTGGCTTTTCACCATTAATGAACAATTTTTTGTACAATTTGCTGTCAGAGAAACATATGAGCTTCTCTCATGGAACCTCTACAGCTTCACGATTTAGCTACATGGGTCTCCCCCAGGGATCATGTTTGAGCCCCCTTTTGTATAATTTTTATGTCAAAGACATTGACGGTTGTCTAAGTGACAATTGTACGTTGAGACAACTTGCAGATGACGGCGTAGTGTCTGTCACGGGACCCAATGGGGTCGATCTGCAAGGACCCTTACAGGATACCTTAGACAATTTGTCTACTTGGGCTCTAGAGCTAGGTATCGAATTCTCTACGGAGAAAACTGAGTTGGTAGTTTTTCAAGGAAGCATAACCCAGCACAACCGAAGCTTCAAATTTGGGGTAAGCCGATAACTCATTCTATGTCATTTAAATATCTTGGGGTCTGGTTCGATTCAAAGTGCACCTGGAGATCCCATATTGAGTATGTGAAGCGAAAATGCCAGCCAAGGATCAACTTTCTCTGCACAATTACCGGAACCTGGTGGGGAGCTCATCCACAAGATCTTCTAACGTTGTACCGGACAACGATTTTGTCGGTTATGGAATACGGTAGTTTTTGTTTTCAGTCAGCGGCTCGGTCGCACTTCATTAAACTGGAACGTATTCAGTATCGGTGTCTTCGTATCGCGTTAGGTTGCATGCACTCGACTCACACCATGAGTCTTGAAGTGCTGGCTGGCATGTTGCCACTCTCGGATCGGTTTTCAGAATTATCTCTCCGGCTCCTCACCAGGTGTGAAGTTATGAACCCCGAGGTGATCGAAAATTTTGAGAAGCTCGCTTGAGTTGAATCCTCAAACTCGCTTCATGACCTTGTACCATTTGTACATAACACAGGATGTCAGCCCTTCGCCGAACATTTCCAATCGTGTTTGCTTCTCCGATTTCGACAATTCGGTTCATTTTGATTTATCCATGAAGCAGGAGCTTCGTGGAATCCCAGAGCATCATCGTCCTATGATTGCTCCGGTGATATTTGCTGCAAAGTTTGGCCAAATTGATTCCACTAAATCGTTCTTCACTGACGGATCTTTGATAGAGCAGTCAGCAGGCTTTGGTATATTTAATTAAATTTATAGCGCCAACCGTAAACTTCAAGCTCCTTGTTCCGTATATGCCGCTGAATTAGCGGCAATACATTTTACGCTAGAAATTGTTGCCTCTTTAACACCGGATCAGTACTTCATTTTTACAGATAGTCTCAGTTCTATAGAAGGTATTTGCTCCTTGAGGCCGGTAAAGCACTCCTCGTATTTTCTCATGAAAATACAGGAGCTTCTAAGTGCTTTATCTTCGCGTTATTTTATCATCACCTTTGTATGGGTCCCATCTCATTGTTCAATTCCGGGCAATGAGAAAGCGGACTCACTTGCAAAGGTGGGCGCTATAGAAGGCGATATTTGTGATCGACAAATCGCCTTCAACGAATTTTTTCCTATTTTTCGTCAACAGTCACTCGTTAGCTGGCAGCATAAATGGAGAAAAGGAGATTTGGGGCGATGGCAACATTCTATCATCCCAAAGGTGTCGAAGAAATCTTGGTTTAGGGAGATGGATGTGGGTCGAGACTTCATTCGTGTCATGTCTCGCCTCATGTCTAATCATCATTCTTTGAACGCTCATTTATACCGGGTTGGGCTGAGCGACAGCAATCTCTGTGAATGTGGACAAGACTATCAGGACGCAGATCACGTTATTTGGTCTTGTGCTGAACATTCTGGAGTCAGATCTGAGCTCTATGATTCCCTTCGGGCTCAAGGTAGACAACCCAATGTGCCAATTCGAGATATTTTGGCTGTACGTGATTTGGAGTACATGAAACTCATTTATGTGTTTTTTACTAACATTAGCCTTAGATTGTAGTTAGTTTAACCTGTATGTTTAGTTTAAGATTTTTTTTTAATAAATATGTATGTGTGTGTTTTTTTTTCTTTTTCAAAAAATGTCCAAGTCAAAAGAAAACCGTAAATTGTATATTTATAATTGTTTAGATAATTTAGAATGTAAATTTAATGTGTTATGTAAACCATACTTTAAATTCCCACCCTCTTTCCCATCCGTAATTTGTAATTCCTATTAACCTCGAGACGGCCGCGAGTAATCGGCTCTTTCCTCCTAACTTTAGTTTTAAGATAAATGATGTATAAAAATATGAAAATTTGGCTCTGTAAAGTTAATTTGATTACGCCTGTACAAATAAATGATTATTAAAAAAAAAAAAAAAAGTCCCATTTTCTTACGAAAAATAAAAAAAAAATTTTCGTTGGATTTTTATCTATCAAAAACTATACCTTTTATATTTTCATCAATCCATTCAGATATTTCCAAGTCTATAAGGGTCTGACAGGCAGACACACAGACAGAAATTCATTTTTATGTATATAAAAATCTACCCTCCAAAAACCTCCACATGCAAAATTTGGTTCCATTTGCTTGATTTGTTCTCGAGTTATTCAGAAATTTGCGTTTCATCTGTATATGAGCCCTCCTTTCAGAGAAGGGATGGTGCGAGTCAACTTAGAAATATATCTTGCCTTCGAAAACCTCCACATGCTAAATTTGGTTCCATTAACCTGATAAGTTCTCGAGTTATTCAGAAATTTGTGTTTCATTTGTTTGGAAACCCCCCTCCCGCCCCCTTCCAGATGGCGGAGGGGTCTCAAACTTCCATAGAAACATTTATCTCCTCCAAAAACCTCCACATGCCAAATTGGGTTCCATATGCTTGATTAGTTCTCGAGTTATGCACAAATTTGTGTTTCATTTGTATGAGAGCCCCCCTCTTACAGAGGGCGGAGGGGTCTCGATTTACCTTAGAAACATTTCTTGCCTTCAAAACCATCTACCTGCCAAATTTGGCTCCATTAACTTGATTAGCTCTCGAGTTTTGTAGAAGTTTCATTTGTATGGGAGCACCACCCTACAACCTAACAGAGAGAGGAGGGGTCTTGAACTATCGTGGAAACATTTATTGCCTTTGAAATCCCCGCATGCCACATTAGGTTCCATTTGCTTTATTAGATCTAGAGTTATGAAGAAAATACATTTTCATTTGTATAACAGCACCCCTTCTAGGAGAGGGGAGGGGTCTCAAACCACCATAAAAACATTTGTCTCCTCCAGAAATCCCCACTTGCCAAATTTGTTTCCATTTGCTTGATTAGTTCTTGAGATATGCAGTATCTTCTTGAGATATGCAGTCTGTTTCTTTTGTACGAGAGCCTCCCTTTCTAGAGAGGGGAGGGGTCTCTGACTACCATAGAAACATTGCTTGCCTCCAAAAACTCCCGCTTGCTAAATTTGGGTTTCTTTGCTTGATCAGTTCTCGAGTTATGCAGAAATGTGTGCTTCACTTGTATGGGAGCCCTCCTTTCCAGAAATGGGAGGGGTTTCTAACCATCATAAGAACCTTCCGGTTTCCAAGACAAATCCAACAAAGCAAAAATCTTGCTAAACGGTCCTTCCGCTCGCGAGTTAAATCGTGACAAAGGAAACCCCAACTCATTTTTAATTATATAGATTTACAATATATTTTCGTGAGAAAACTGGACTATTTCAAAAAACTTAAATAAGCGACCACTAAACACCTTGGGACACCTTTTGTACACTTGTACAAAAACTTTAAATTAAAATATCAAACCACAAACCACAACACACTTGTTCATCACGGTCGACATCCCAGAAAAATATGACGTGAAGCGCCAAGGGCAAAGTATGCCGAGGGACATGGTAGTCGAACATTGTAGAGACTCTATTAACGTTTGCATTAAAAATATGGGAAAAAATGCTGATTTTTCATGGCGAATCACGACGTGGTGGTGTTGATGGACGACGAGACCTATCTCACCCTGGAAGGCAACGACTGGCAGGGCACTTCGTATTTTACTTCCCTCACGACGGAAGTGAGCTCCGAGGTGAAGTTCGTTTCACACACCAAGTTCCTCAAGAAGGTGCTTCTGTGGGTGATAATCGGCGAGAAAGGGATGTCAAAGCCGCTCTTCGTTCACTCCGAACTGGCCGTGAACGGGGAAATTTATCATACAAAATGCCTGCCGGAAGTTTCGTCGTTCATCAAGAAATACCATAAGGGTGAAGACGCGGTGTTCTGGCCGGATCTGGCTTCGGCCCACTACTCGAAGCGATCGTTGGAGGAGATGGAGCGGCTGAATATCGATGTGGTACCCAAGTCAGCAAACCCGCCCAACGTCCCCCAGCTGCATCCCATCGAGAATTTCTGGGCCAACCTGAAGCGTAAGATCTATTCCAACAATTTTGTCCCGAAAACTGAGGAGGAATTGATCAATAAAACAAAGAAAGAACTCAAAAACAATCCCACACGCATGTTTTCGTCCGCAAACGTTTGTTCATGCTCGTTTAATTATATTTCAATCGAATATCGCTAAAATACATGACCACGTGGCTTTTGGATGCCTCCAAACATCTAAGAACATTACAAATTACATTTGTGATCCACTGCATGTGAACGACTAAAAGAAGAATTCCAATATTTCTATTGACACACTTCTGTTCGTATTATCTTTTAATATTGTAATTTTTTAATTTGTACGTTTACATATTATAGTATCATGAAGGAATTCATTTGATCAGTCGGCTTATACCCGACTTTGGTGCTGTTCTGGCATTTACTGCTGGCAATGTTGTCTAAAAGTGCAATGAAAGTGATCAGCACATACATTAGCATGAATTCGTCCATAGAGGAAGTTTGGACAGAACACTCAGTTCATAATCGGTGAAGAATGTCAAGTAAAAAGAAAACAGTTGATTCACCAGAGATAATGAGCTTAAAATTACAGCAGTTGTTTCTTTTTTTTTTCAGCAGTATACCAACGAGTGATTGCAGTGTGAACATGTAAATTTTACAACATGTTCAATTGGGCTGAAGCCTCGAACACTGTGGTTGCAATTTTTAGTGTGTACTGAAAAATATGTTCCACATGCGTGATTTGATCAATTTGCAATTTTTGTAAGATGTGTACTAACACAAAATCCAAAATATTTATATTTTTATTCCTCGCAGGTTCATGCTCCTCTTTTCCGTTCAGCAAGTTTTACCATGGGAATGCAGTGATGAATTGAAAAACTGTTGTATCATATCCAACACAACTTTGACAATGTCCCAACAATCGTTTATGGGAACTAATGGAACCAAACATATGGTTTTGAACTACGTGGACATTCCAGATCCGTCACCTGAACTATTCGATCGCCTACTCGATGGCATTCAAGAAGTTACCATCACTCTAAGCTCTATAGCAGAGCTTTACATTCCAGCAAATCTAATCGAGTTGGTCATCATAGAACCAGCGAAACCCATGCATATCATAATCGATCCAAACATTGTCTACAGGCTAAGGAAAATATTTCTCATGGGGCCATCTCTCTTTCCAACGGAGATTAAAAGCCTTCATTTATTAGAATTCTCCCATTTTATCAACGTGGCACTTCCTTCGCTTGACTTTGCAATGTTCTCCAAGATGAATAATATTACCGAGATCGACTTCGCAAAAACCTCAACGAATCATATTCAGATATCGGACTCCTTGAGATTGCCAACGCTCCGTTATCTTCGGATTAGAAGAAATCGAATAACTGCCCTGAGTGCATCTGGTTTGCAATTTCCTGCCCTTGAGGTACTCGATTTATGTGGCAACCAGATCACCGCGCTGCCGAAACACCTGAACACTTTCGAGCGTTTAACTGATCTTATTTTAATTGAAAATTGCATTCAACGAATCGATCTGACCGCGATTTCCGGCATGAAAAGTCTTCGTAGTCTGGATTTAAGTCAAAATCAGATTTCTGAAATATCGAGCAAGAACATCGTAGAAATAAGTTGCTTGAGGACCCTTAATATGGACATTAACAATTTGACCGAGCTAGATATGTCTTCCTGGAAAATGCCCTCGCTAGAGCACATCGGTGTCAACAACAACCAACTGCAGGTAATTTCCGGATTTCCACCTTCGTCTACGGTTGGTTTGCGCAGCATTGGTCTTCATGGACAGCACTGGAACTGCAGTTGGTTGAGACAACTGGCATGCGATATCGAAGGAATGGTCGTTATGGAACATGAAGATAGCTGTTATGGTTATCTAGAAACTCTTCACGAAGTCCCGCCGAAGGCATATAGATGAATGTGTGGTTTCAGCGTTAGTTTTTGAAATATTTTATTTGAATAAAATGGTGGTTTAGTTTGCGAGTTTGAAAGAAACGGAAATTCGATCCATTTAGCTTCAGCGCACAGCGTTTTGATTCGTTTTCTTCGTTTATTTCTTTTTGAAATTTCAAGCCAAGTGCTTACGCTTATTTTGGTAAAATATGGAGAGAGCTAGACACCAAACTAATTCAATTGACAGTTGATATTTATTTCTAGTTTCTGGGTAATTAATTCAGAGCCTACTATAAAACTACTTTGTCGCAATATTCCGACACTCCTCCTCGACAATATCTTGCAGTACTTCTATCTTATCTCTTAACTTCTTCAATCGTAGATGTTGCAGCGGTTTCGACAGAATATCAGCATGAAAATACTGCAGATCGATTTGCTGCTGCTCTTGAAGCTTGCGGACGTTGAAATATTTGGTAGCGATATGCTTGACTGTTTTTAAAGATTTCCGTTTTCCTCCAAACGAATACAGCTTATGTTGGGGGTCAAGTCTGTTCTTGACATGTCTCAGTTAAGGCGACGAGCTCAGCTTTCGTAGACGATAACGCTACACAGGTTTGCTTGCGGAACCCCAACTTATGACGCCACCTCCGAGCCGTATCCGGAAACTGGAATTTCCAGCCCAGTCGGAATCTGCGTACATCTCCAGGCCAGCTTTTGTGAATCCAAGAAGCAATTTATAGTGAAAAGTACCTTAAAACTCTCTTCGCCTCGTGCCAATCCAATTGGGCTGGTAAGCTTGATTTTTGAGCCATTATGGAAACACTCACAGCTATATTGGAGAATTACAGAATTACAGAAGACCACGAAGTGTTGAATATTCAAAACTTGTAGAAAATCTTCATGAGGTGTTATATTAAAAAACTGAATTAAAGGGATGTTCCATAGAAAACTCCCCAAATTTACATTCAAACCAATAGATAGGCATATGTGAGCTTCAGCAAAGTTGTTTTGAATTAAATTGGCTATAACTTTGCCGAATGAAGTTTATTTTTATTTGCAATAATTAGAAAAAAAAATTTCTCACTAATACGGAGATAAGTCACCAAAAATTTTATCATCATAATATGGAAAAATAATTTATGAAAAAACTTTGCAAAAGAAACTACAGCAATAAAACGTTGTTTTTGAGGTCAAAACAATTTCGATCACGTTTTTACGCCTTTGGCAACAGTGTGCCCCGATAACACTCAGGTATTCAGTGTTTGACATCGAAGCAGCCTCAAGCAATTCAAGCAATCGTTAAAATTTCATCACAGCAATCTTGGCTTCTTTGACAAGTTTCAATCTCCTCATTTCAAAAATAAACTTCTAATAAAGCACTCGTTATTATACAAAGTTCTGCACTTATTAATAGAAGTGTTGTTCGGCTGACTTAGTTCCTACTCCTCTCCCTTCTTCTGAAGGTGGTAGCCAGAATCCTTAGGTAATTTTGCCGGCTTCTCCCAACTCTCCAACTTGTAGGTATGCGGTTTTAACGTCCATGTGTTTCCCGAACATCTGTTGACAGCTTGCTACCGTCAGTGACGTCCTGAGGGTCACCTGCTTGGCCACAGGTGCAAAGACCTCGTCAAACTCTACACCATACTTTTGAGTGAAGCCTTGGTCAATGAGTAAAAATTCTTTGGTAAAGTGCAACTTGTTCGCTTCAAGGCTTCTTAGAGCAGGCTTTGGCCTCCAACATACCCCAGACATTAAAGTCCATAGGATGCAGGTTCAGCGAATCACTGGCCACTACGAGCTCGAAATGAATCCTGGAAAATGTGTCGCAATCCAATGGAAAGTTTTCTTCGATTTGGGAGTGGAAGGGGGGGGGGGGGATTTTTTTAGTAGGGAAACTCAATCGTGCCCACGGTCCGATGACGCAGAGTGATTCCATTCCATTCAAAAGGCGGAAATAATATATCTAAAAATGAATTTTACGTAGCTAAGTTATCGGTTTACTAGTAACTTTGGGCCGCTGATTTCAAATATGCTAAGTTGTTATATTAAGCCAAACTTCCGAGATATGCCGACCTTATGGTTCTTTGGAATATCCGGAATATCCAATGAAATGGTAAAGTCATTAGTCTCATCCTAAAGCAATACGATTTTATTCGAAACCATTTGTACACAAAATGTAAGAAGTAAAGCGATGTGGAGAACAATCTATGCCTACAAGTGGCCATTTAGTGGTCTTCCGGATGATCCGGAGCATATAAAGATAATTCTACAATTGCATACCAAATAAATGAAGTGGATCAAAGAATTTTGCAAGATTTGTTAGATTTGTTCCTTTGCGAAGATTACACAATTCCAACTTTTCATTTTGTCATTAGGGTTAAAGGGCGATACGGTCAAAATTTGGTCAATATCAACTTGACGTATTTCTTTCAATTTTGCATTTAAAAAACCTGAACACCCCTCATTTTGAAGGTGTGTGTGTGTGTGTAGAATGTTGCTCCTATTTTGATTTTGGAATTCACTCTTCATTTGTCAAAATGCCGTCCAAGCAAGAAGAGCAGCGTATCAAAATTTTGCTCGCGCATCGCGAAAATCCGAGCTACTCGCACGCAAAGTTGGCAAAATCGCTAAAAGTTGCCAAATCAACCGTTACAAATGTAATTAAAGTGTTTGGGGAACGTTTGTCGACAGCCAGGAAGTCTGGATTGGGGGGAAATCGAAAACCGGAAGCCGCTGAGACGACAAAGAGAGTTGCCGGTAGTTTCAAGCGAAACCCTAACCTATCTCTCCGAGATGCCGCAAATAAGCTGGGTGTATCGTCTACAACCGTGCATCGAGGCAAAAAACGAGCCGGACTATCGACTTACAAGAAGGTAGTGACTCCAAATCGCGATGATAAACAAAATACGACGGCCAAAGCGCGATCCCGGAGGCTGTACACGACGATGCTGACGAAGTTTGACTGCGTGGTAATGGACGACGAAACCTACGTCAAAGCCGACTACAAGCAGCTTCCGGGACAGGAGTTTTATACGGCAAAGGAAGGGGAAAGGTAGCAGATATTTTCAAGCACACGAAACTGTCAAAGTTCGCAAAGAAATATCTGGTTTGGCAAGCCATCTGTACCTGTGGCTTGAAAAGCAGCATTTTCATAGCTTCCGGGACTGTCAACCAAGAAATTTACGTGAAAGAGTGTTTGAATAAACGTCTGCTGCCTTTCCTGAAGAAACACGGTTGTTCCGTACTGTTTTGGCCGGATTTGGCATCTTGCCATTACGGTAAAAAGGCCATGGAGTGGTACGCCGCCAACAACGTGCAGGTGGTTCCCAAGGACAAGAACCCTCCCAACACGCCAGAGCTCCGCCCACTTGAGAAATACTGGGCTATTGTCAAGCGGAACCTAAAGAAGACCAAAAAAACTGCTAAGGACGAGCAGCAGTTCAAGGCAAACTAGCTTTCTGCGGCGAAGAAGGTGGACAAGGTGGCTGTACAAAATCTGATGGCAGGGGTCAAGCGTAAGGCCCGGCAATTCGGATTTGGAAAAGCGGAAGCCTAATTGAATATTTTTCCTGAATTTTATACTAATTGAACTTGAAAAAGAAATTTAATTTGATTTTGTAAATAAACGATTTCACCGATTTACATGCGTTTTCCCTTGACCAAATTTTGACCGTATCACCCTTTAACAAGTGTGTAGCTAGCTCAATTTTGCTTCCAGCTGAAAAACTTCATGAGTTATGATAAAAAATGTAATCGATTGTTGCATACTAGGCTGAGTTAAGGGACACATACCCTATCTTTTGACTGTACTGACTGTGTACAAAACTTTTGCACACACGTAAATTGTCGTCCCACAAACTATGTTCTTCTGCCGTTTTCCAGCTCTTAACAAGGCATGTAAAGGGTGCTTCGATCAAAATTTAGTCGACTTTAATTTTAAAAAAAATGTACACCCCTCATTTTGAAGATGTGTGCGTGTAGCATCATGCCTCTAATTTGATTTTGAGATTAGCACTTCAGTTATCAAAATGTCGTCGAAGGAAGAGTATTAAATGTGTTCGGCGAACATTTGTCAACAACAACAGCCAGGAAAGCTGGATCGGGGAGAAGTCGAATGCCAGAGTCCCAACCTCTTCGCCCGAGATGTCGCAAAGAAGCTGGGAGTGGCGCCTTCAACCGTGGATAGAGCTGAAAAAAGGGGCTGGACTGTCGACTTACAAGAAAGTGGTGACTCCAAATTGTGACGATAAACAAAACACGTCGGCCAAAGCACGATCGCGAAAGTTGTACACGACTATGCTGGCGGAGTTTGATTGCGAGTTACAGGACGATGAAACTTACGTCAAGGCCGATTTTAAGCAGCTTCCTGGATAGGAATTTTACACGGCAACCGGACGAGGAAAGGCGGCAGACATTTTCAAGTACATTAAACTGTCAAAGTTCGCTAAGAAATATCTGGTGTGGTAGGTCATCTGTACCTGTGCCTTGAAGAGCAACGTTTACATTGCGACAGGAACCGTTAACCAGGAAATATCTGAGCGAGTGCCTA
>JASCZW010015623.1:0-20185 GCA_034211315.2 Aedes japonicus
ACTACAATACGTCCGCCATTAGCCGTCAGGAGTTGCCAGATTCTACAAAAACCACAGGGTCCACGGCGTTGAAACCCTACTCCATCGGGCACGCAACCAACTCTACGTTTCATCGTCAACCAGGTGCTCTTTATGGTGATCCGAGATCCACAAGTGTTTGGCAAGGGCTGGAACCAACCAACTGTACCTATCGGTGACACTCCCCGTAGGATCTTTAGGAGCCAGTGCAAGCCCATAAGCGGCGCCAAGCTTCGTTCCATGCATGAAATTGTCTACCATCGATTTGCCGGACATCACGTCCGATAAAGGATAGCTCCGTTGAAAAGACGAGGTTGGCGTCGGAATAACCAACCAACACTTCGCGGTTGTCGAGGCTCTTGCTGTCTGGCTGGCAGTGACCACCCCATCTGGCTGGCCAATCGCTATCTTTTTACGGTTTATACGGAAAATTAGGTTCCGCTCTCCAAGAGGACGACCAGCCTGACCTCTGATAGCAGTGGATATTATCGCGCCTTTGATCTCGGCACACAGAAACGTTGTATAAGATGTCCGAAAATAAACCCTTTCTCCAAAGCGGCGTCAAATAATATGTGTCGTCCGATCCTCAGGAATATTTTCGAATCCTTAGAATCTCGAAAAGGATTACGGCTTAGTTGATGGATTGTCGTGTTTGCTATTTAAAATTACATTGAGGGATGTGATTTAAGGCGGGATAAGACTTGAGTGGCACGATCACCCGGAAATTTGTCAATATGTATCGTTGCACGTAACCTTGAGACGATGGCGAGACATCAGACCTTAAACTGAAGCTAGTAGGGTTGGGCTACGGTGAGAACAAAATAAATGACGGGAAGAGATCGTAGATGCAATGTTAGCCTTCGAACGAATGAAAGCGAAAAGGTAGACGAATTTGTATCTGGGCTCGTTGGTAAAAAACGCGCCAGATGGCGACGCCAGCCAGAAAAAAGCAAAGCACATCATGAGTGGCAATCTTGTCTGCTTTAGAACTCCAAGGGCGCTGTGCGTCACAAAAGTTCGACATTAACTAGAACCGATGAGTTTCTACGAAGGCCCACGAATAATGGACATTGTTTGTGAAGGACCAACGGCGCGTTTTTTTGAATGGAAGGAGTTGCCTACGGTCGACGATAGAGTGAAGATGGGAGATGGTACCTTTCTATCTTAGGATTTCAAGCTTATTGCTTTCGCAACCAGCTTATGGTTTGCGCTCACCTTGGTTTCTAAATGCACTTTCACAGTTATTAATTGAGAGCTTTCCATGCTGGGTACCACTTTTGCATTAGTGTGATTGTGTGTGTTTTTAAAGGGATGGAAATCCAATGAAAACCTACCCGTGCCTCGAGCCCCGGCCCCCTCCGGGACCACCTTACGGCATTACTTCGAAGATGGGACTAGTGAGCTTTACGCACCCACTTTGTCTAACTACAAGTCGTTAGCTTCGATGACCCTGACGCGGATTCGGTCGAGATGCTCTTGGATCCAAGCAGGGGTTCGCCGGAACGTCTGGTGGTCCATCCAGATTGTCCGCAATTTCCCTACCCGACCACTTACTGTACCTGCTGAACTTTGCGTCGTAGACAACCAGAGCCAACACCGGGGTTGGATCGTCTGAGAGTGCGGTATTACCCCAGAGTCGTCCCTGTTCCTCATGTCACGACCGCTTGCGACTTCCTGCTGGATCCCGCGCCATATGACGCTTCCTCCGTTGTAGTTCTTCTAGGAGCTTAACGTTTTCAGGGGCATCGCCTGGAGGCGAACGACTTCTACATCTCTACTGTTATTGTGCGATTAATGCTAATCAGGGAGTCGAGAGAATCCCTGGCCGAAAAATCCGCAGAGCAGACCGAGAAGCGAACCCAGCCACCTCCAGCATGGAGCTGCTTTGTACCCGCCCCTTTGCCGACTGAGCTAAGGGAGAACGAAACCCGGAGAAGGCTAATGAACCACGAATTGCATCAGTTTCTGGGAGAACTTCACATCGCTCACACCGTTAAAATCAGTCGACTACGATAGACTGAGCATGTCGAAAGAATATCGGACGACAGCCCAGTTACAATGATTCTTGAAAACAAACCGATGGGCAAAAGAAGAAGAACCGTGTAACAAACAAGGTGACAACGGTACAACGAAGTAGCAGGTGACCTGCTGACCTTCCGCAGCTGGCGAAATGATGCAATGAACTGAATTGAAAAGAAACCACTTCTGTATACAGCAGAGGCCACCCCGACCTTGGTCTAGTTGGTAAAATAAGCAACGTAAGCTGCGCCTCATGTAACACGCAACAGTCAGTAGGACACTTCTTGTGCCATTGTCTTTAATACGAGGGGCCACGCCAGCTTTTGGGAATCTCGCGCAGCATAAGGGACGCCCTTAGTTTGAACCTCACGAGCGTAGCCGCAGAGGTCTGTTTCCTTAAAGAATCCCACCTCCATAACGCCATTCAAACACTAAAGGGTGGGGGTGTGCTAGTGGTAGACCTCTCAACGATGTCTGCAACCGGTGGATGCCCTCGTTTCTCAAATTCTAACGATACCATGACTTGCCCACTACATTCCATACCACACCAAACCGACCCAACGTTCCGATCACGGAACACTCCCAAGATCCCCACCCTCCAATGACCGATCATAAGTTTTCATGAAAAATAAAACGACTAAGACATACGAAACTGAATAACTGAGACCGCTCTCAGACAACACTAAGCCAGTTCATCTATTTTAAATTGTACTGATCTATTTTATGAAGGGAGTGGAAATGTCCACTTCTTGGAAGGATACCCCCCAGGTCTTCCTCTTCGTTTTGTCATACCAAACACGAACCAGCCACAGCTTGAGAGTCTCTCTAATAGAGAAACCATACCTTATCTGGTTCTATATAGATGCACAATATATTTCTCAATATTAACCAAAAGTAAGGTTATTGCGGTCACTCACATTGTCACTACCCTACGGGATGTGACGCACCTCGATTCACATCAACCTTGTTTTCGAACAACTCCCGAAGTTCGAACATGCATTGCGAGTTGTCAGCTACGACCGGCGGGTGACGATGACGAACACTTTTTCTGGTTGTCATTCCATTAGTCAGCAAAAAGTGAAAGTGCGGTAAATAGGTGAGATCACGAAGTGCAAACAAATTTATTATTCTACGATAAATATACAGTTCATTATCCTACTTAAATTTAGCCTTTAATTAATAAGAGCAGTGTCACGTCTGTTGATTATTTATATTGTCTAAAAACTACGTACATACAGAAGGTAAATCAAGTGTTGAATTCATGCAAAAAATTAACCTTACAAAACACGTTTACAGTAATTACATCTATAGTATGGTTGTGACTGATTGTTATGTAGTTGGTACGGGCAAATTAATGATGAAGAAAACTGAAAAACGTAAGTAGCTAGCATGCACATTTTTCTCTCTCTAAAAACGATTATTTTGTATATCCTAAATTAGCTCTATTAGTAGAGCCGAGTATGTGACCATTTGTTCTCTTTTCTCCCAGAAGGGATTTTTTTTAACAGATTCCAAATAAATTAGTTATCAAACCGGAAACCATATCCTTTTTGTCCGTTGCTAGCGCAACACACATAGTGCAATGGTAATTTTTGATTAGGAAGGCAAAGTTATCTAAAACGATCAAAAGACACTATGGACCGATTTAAATCAAAAGTAAGGGTGCTGTTCGGGCCACTCACAAAGTGTGCTAGTAGTTGTTCAATAGGAAGACACGATTTTTATTGATGCCACTTGAAAGTTGATCTGATTATGGAGAATACTTATCACGCAAACAAGGTAGTTTGAAGAACACATTAGAGGAAAAGCAAGATTTTTATCAATAACTAGCTGAACCCGGTGCGAGCCTTGCTACGCATGCAACTAAATGAATGAAAATTCAATAGAACCTGCTCGTTTATGTTTTTTTGTGAATGCATCTGGTTAAAATATTTTCGTTTACTAATGTTATTTCTGAAAAAAAAACAAAGATTTATGTTTTTAATTAAACTTTTGGATCGGTAGTTTCTATAGGTCCTTCTTTCTACGTAGAAGCATTTCATTGACAAAAAAAATG
This sequence comes from Aedes japonicus, assembly GCA_034211315.2. Taxonomy (NCBI): domain Eukaryota; kingdom Metazoa; phylum Arthropoda; class Insecta; order Diptera; family Culicidae; genus Aedes; species Aedes japonicus. Next base: position 4,094 of record JASCZW010015623.1, read on the forward strand.
TATCATCAAACGAAGCCGTATCCTGTCAGTTTGAATGTAATTTTCCCTTGCATAACCTTTGATCAACTTCTTGTGCATAATGTAGCACTGAGAGTAACTCAAGCATCCCCCATTCTTGGCTAAGCAGGGGTCAAACTTCTATCAGTACATGCTTCTTACCCAAGAAATACACATTTTTAGTTTAAGTTGCATGGATAATTCTCATGTTTGGTTCCAATTTCTGTTTGAGAGGCCACTCCCCTCTTACCAGAGAGATGAGGTCTCAAACCATCTTAGAAATAAATCTTGTCTAAAACTCCCCACATTCCAAATTTGGTTCCATTTACTTGATTAGTATTTGAGTTTTGCATAAATTTGTGATTCATTTGTGCAGACCGCCCCCCCCCCCCCTTCCAGACGGGAGAAGAGCTTTGAACCATCATAAGAACCTTCTCCGGCCTCAACAACTTCTACATATAAATTTTCATAACAGTAGGTATAATTCTCATGTTTGGTTGACATTTCTGTCTCATTTTTAGAACCCACCTCTACCAGGAAGGGGAGGAGTCTCAAACATCCATAGAAACATTTCTTGCCTTCAAAAATCCTCACATACCAAATTTGGTTCCATTTACTTGATTAGTTCTCGAGTGATGTGGCAATTTGTGTTTCATTGGTGTGGGAGCACCCCCTTCCAGATGAGGGAGGAGTCTCGAACCATCATAAGGACCTTCGCCTACCAGTGGGGATACTTCTCATGTTTGGTTCAAATTTGTGTTTCATTTGTATGACCCCCCCCCCCTTCTAAAAAGGAGAGAGGTCTCAAACCAACGTAGAAACATTTCTTGCCTTCAAAAACCTTCACATGCCAAATTTGGTTCCACTTGCTTGATTAGTTCTCGAGTTATGCAGAAATGTGTGTTTCATTTGTATCGGAGCCCCCCCACCCTTCCAGATATGAGAGGGGTTCCAGACTATCATAAGAACCTTCCCAAAAACTCCTCTACGCAAAATTTCACACCGATCGGTTTAGTAGTTTTCGATTCTATAAGGTTCAGACAGACAGAAATTCATTGTTATACATATAATACATATATAGCTGCGTCCGGTGCGTGCGCTGCTACGCTTGCAACTAAATGAAGGGAAATTTAATATAACTGGCATCTTTAAGGTTTTTTTGCCTTCAAAACCCCCCACATGCCAAATTTGATTCGATTTGCTTGTTTAGTTCTCGAGTTATGAAGTAATTTGTGCCTCATTTGTATGAGAGCCTCCCTTCCTGAGAGAGTAGGGGTCTCAAACAATCATAAGAACCTTCGCCAGCCCCAAAAACCCCTTCATATAAAATTTCACGTTGGTCGGTTCAGAACTTTCCGAGTCTATAAGGATCTGACAAACAGACAGACAGACAGAAATTCATTTTTATGCATATAGAAATCTAGCCTCCAAAACCCCCATATGATAAAAGTGGTTTATATGGGACCCCCCCCCCCTACCAGAGAGAGAGGAGGGGTCTCATACTATCGTAGAAACAATCATTGCCTTTAAAATCCCCGCATGCCAAATTTGGTTCCATTTGCTTTATTAGATCTAGAGTTATGAAGAAATTTTAGTTTCATTTGTATGACAGCACCCCTTCTAGGAGAGGGGAGGGGTCTCAAACCACCATAGAAAAAAAAATTGTCTCCAGAAAACCCCACATGCCAAATTTGGTTCCATCTGCTTGATTAGTTCTTGAGATATGCAGAAAATTCTGTTTCATTTGTATGGGAGCCTCCCTTTTTAGAGAGGGGAGGGGTCTCTGACTACCATATAAACATTTATTGTCACCAAAAACTTCCGCATGCTTAATTTGGGTTCCTTTGCTTGATCAGTTCTCGAGTTATGCAGAAATTTGTGCTTCATTTGTATGGGTGCCCCCCTTTCCAGAGAAGGGAAGGGTCTCAAACCATCACAAGAACCTTCCCCGGCCCCAAAAACTTCTCCATACAAAATTTCACGCTGATCGGTTCAGTAGTTTTTGAGCCTATGAGGTTCAGACCGAGAGACAGACAGACAGACAGACAGACAGACAGAAATCCATTTATATATATATAGATTAATGGACGCTTTGAACTGATTTAGGACAACAGCAAGGATGCTATTGGTACCAATCACAAAGTGTTAAGGTTCATTAGGAGAACAAGGTAATTTCACAATCATTAAAAGCTTACTGAGAACGATTTATTCCAACTGAAAGGATACTTTCTGGGAGCCGGTTTGGGCTAATTTATATCAACAGTAATGATGCTGTTTTTGCCTTTCACAAAGTCTTATGGAGGATAAACATTGGGAAGAAAAGATACTTTAGTAGCGCGTGAGAGCCTATCTGAACCGATTCATACTAACAGTCAGGATGCTGTGGAGGTTAAAAGTGTGATGATGGCTTTTCATCGAAAGCTCAGATATTTTAATACTGTTTAAGAGTGGACAAAGTATATATCAACAAAGGATACAGTTGATGGCAACCTTCGTGTATATGGTGATTTTTGTTTAAGACGACAAATAAATTGAAAACGACCACACAAAGGCTGAATTGGTCAGATTGAAACCAAATGTAAGTCAGACTTTTCATAAGGATTTTTTGACTATGCAAGGCAGCCGAATTGGACTTTTAGTGATAAATTTTCAGAAAATACACTAGTCAAAAGTGTGAATATCTAAAGAAATTTATTTCAATAATGATAATTAGTAGTTAGTCCGGAATAAGCTGAATGTTTTTTGTTTGCGTTCTAGTTCGCATGTGTTCAACAAACCGCAAATTAGAGCAACTGATTTGAGATTATTAGGTTCTATATGGATTGTTTAAACTTGTAAGATCTAAAACTGCAGATTTTTGGTGAACAAATGAACAAACTAGGTTGAAATGTGGCTTCGCCGGGAAAATCGAGTTGACCATCTTATTCAGCCGCTGCTGCTGCGTAAGGAGTGTATCGAAAATAAGCTATCCACAAACTTTCTTTCAAATTATGTTGAAAACCGATATTTTATTCATACAAAAAATTGATCCTTTATTGTGCGAGGGAAAACTTGAACATAATGAAGACCGGATGAAATTTAAGTTATTCCTTCACGAATAACTCGCTCTTCATCAAGTTCACGATTGCCCAGTAACGTTCGATGGGTCGAAGCTGAGGGCAAGTTGGTGGATTGATATTTTTCTCAACGAAATCTATACCCTTTTCCGCAAGCCAATTGAGAGTGGTTTTGGCATAGTGAGCCGACGCTAAATTCATCCAAAACAGTGGAGGTTTACTATGCTTCTTATATAAAGGCAACAATCTCTTCTGGAGATACTCAGATCGATAGATTTCCGCATTTATAGTTCCGGTAGTGTGAAAAATGGTTGACTTCAAACCACAGGAACATATTGCTTGCCATACCAGTACATTTCGACCGAACTTCTCCACTTGAATCGACCTGTCCGCATCGCTCACATCCTCCCCAACGACGGCAGTAAAGTATTGTGGACCTGGAAGGGTTTTTGAGTCCTCCTTTACATAGGTCTCATCGTCCATCAAAACGCATGCATCCGGACGCTGCAAAAGACGCGAATACAATTTCTGGGCCCTTGTTGCTGCTCGCTTCTTCTGTTCTGCACTTTGTTTCGTTCTTCATGATTAGAGATACCACTTTCTGCTCCAGTTTAGGGTTGGAAGAACCGGGTTTTCTGCCTCTTCCTGGTAGCTCATCCAAAGAATAGTGTTCCCCAAACTTATTAATGATGGTTTTAACACTCGCATGATGAATTCCAAACCGCTTCGCCAATTTTTGCATAGTAATACCCTTCTCACTTAGCCATGTGTCCAGAACCTTAATTTTCACTTCCTTTTCAATACGTGACATTTTGAAAACGCAGAATTTGAACCGCACAAACAAGTAAACAAAAGAAATCTAACAGTCCAACGCACAGCATGTAGTGTTCAGATCATAAAAAACCATCACAAATACATGCGTACAACGCAAATGTATGTGGATAGCTTATATTCGATACACTTCTTAATTGCCTGTAGCTGCAAAACCAGTGGACGCGACTTCCGCTTCTTGACATGTATGTTCATGTTCGCCAGGTACTTTTACACTGTTTGGCCGGTTGAACCCAATGAAGTGTATGCAGGTGGCGAAGAGCAAGGTATTTGTCGGTTTTAGTAACGAAAAATGTGTAAGCAATCCATGATTTCGGGTAGTGACGTAAAACTCAAAAACAAGCGAATGGGCGATTCCAACGAACAAGTGGAAATTTTTCCAGTTTTTATCTTTGTATTTTTGATTTGCATGAAACCCTGCATACAAGTTTTTGGGAAGAAAACGCCGTTTTGCATACTTGGTTCTCCATTTTGAATCCAGCTTACTATGAGAAGGGCCTATGAAAAATGCACATGATATCTTCAAAAATTGTATCTCGGAAGCGGTTTGTCCGATTGGTTTGGTGTCTTCGGCGAAGTTTTAGACAACTTAAGGTGGTATATGGAGAAAATATGCACGTTAAAAAAAGTTTGGTTTTGTATTTGGAACTAAAATAGATTTTGTCTTAAAAAGGACCTGTCAATATTTTTTAATTATTCTTATGTTATAGCTGATATAAAATGCTATCTAGTCCACGGTAGTTGTTCTGAAAAAATAGGTTACAATGAAAAAAAAATTGAAAAAAATTACAATTTTCAAAAAAGCTATTAAGAAAAGTCAAAAAGTTTGTCACACTAATCTTATGAAAGTACATCAAATTTTCAAGCAAAAAGTACCCTCGATAACATATTTTTCTAGATGCACCGTTTAGAAGATATTACTGATTTAATATTGATTTTGGTCGATAACTCAATAAGTTTTGTGCCCTGGATTTATTCCGTGTTTTTTAGTTTCAAAAGTATTTTTCGGAAAGATTGGAAAATTTTGTAGTTAAAATGACACAAGACAGCTTAAAGATTCGAGTTGAAATTCTTTGCCTTAAAAGTATTTTGAAAACGCAGTACAAAATCATGAAGAATGATTTCTTCAAGTGATTTTTGGCGCGTTGAACTGAAAACGTGCTAACAAGTAGAGCTGTCAAATTTTGTCTGCTTACTCATGGGTTACTATGGATTGATGCTGCATGGGTAGTTTTGTCAGTGCGGGTGAAGGTACACCCACGAAAATCGACAATTTTCGTCCATTTTTTTTAATGCAAACGTTATTTGGAAGAGTGTCCCCAAAAGCGGCTTCTCTCTCTCCTGAAGGCTCACGACAATCCGTCAATCTGATGGCATCATAAAGCGCATGATGTCGATTTCGTGCCAAAAGATCTGAATCCCCCAAATACTCCGAAACTGCGCCCAAAAAAAAAACACTGGGCCATTTTGAAGGACGGCTTACTTAAGTGATGAAGAATGTAAAAGAAAGTAAAAAAGCAGGGGTCATATGCAGAAAACTGTTGATTTTGAGGTCGTGCAGAGCCCAATGACTGGGGTTAGGCCAAGGCTCTGCGCATTCGGATATGAAGGTGAAATAAATAAAATGAATAATGCCAAAATTATATTTAATAGTTTCTTTACTCCTAAAAATTTGGTGACAATCGTATAAAACTCGAAGTTTGAGAATGAATTTTGTGTGAGCAGGTTTCTAAAACGGTACACACTTCTAATTGATTGCATTCGTGGTTAAAAAGCAGCATTTTTTCCGATTCGGTGCAAAAGTATTTAGTGCCTCTATTGCAGTGCCACCAAAGGCAGTTCAAATATGTATTTCTCCAGCCATCTCTAAGAGTAGTTGCGCCAAGCTGCTCTTCCGTTCGTAGGGTGGCTTTGCAGCTCGTCCCGGACAACTCCGAGATACCACAACTAGGTGGTCTGAATCTGCGGTAGGTGCAAATAAAATTGCCTTTAATTAGAACGTGGTCGAGTTGATTCATGACTCAGCTTTGTAGATGTCTTTTGGGTGAAGGAAATACATCAAACTACTGAACGATGGGAGGCCGCAAAGTTCTTGCCTCAAAGGCCGTTATCTGATACGGTATTGCTATTGCCGAAAACTACTCGGACTGTATATAGCTTCCCTTCATACCGGAGCTTTCATGTCACCAATGACGGCCTCTGTGGGCAGCCACAGTACTCCAGCTCCTGCTGCGCGTAGAACGCTTCTCTTTTGTCGTCGAGCCTAAAGGTGTCGCCACATGGCAGCTACATCTAGTATATAGTGAGCTATAAGCTAGAAAACTATGTAATAGTTCATGGGACACCTAAACTATGTAGTGATAGCTCATAGTTATGACTTGCAAGCGATAGTTTTACGCTATGATATTGAGTCGTGCCCGTTGTCGTGTGTACCAGGGATGCCAGATACTTTTTCAAAAGTCTGTATCAATCTCATTGAAATGTCTTTATACGTCTGTACAAAGGTTGGTGTTCAGGAGCTTTTATGGAAAAAAAATGTTGAAAATCGTTATTTATCGATGCTGAAAAACGAGTAGAGGTGAAATTATGTTTTGTAAACGTCGCATAAAAAAAATCTAAAGCAAAAGAGATTACATTCACTTCAAACAAATGATCAAATCACTGTCGTTTTCCAATCACTAAATCTTCTAATTTTGATGTTTTGAATCTTCTAAATTTGATGTTTTGAAAATTTTTAGCCAAATCGTGTATTATTATCCTTCCTAAATTTAAAAAAAACCACTCACCTTCACATCATTATAACAAAATTCATTAATTCCAAAGGCTCGAGGAGCTCAAATTTTGCTATACATGTTGCTTATGAACAGACATTTCAAATTAGATGAAATTTCAACCACTTTGTTTTGTTTTTTGTGCGAGCTATCGTACTCTTTGGCCGACGAATGGCTTTCATGGTTTATGTGGGAGTGCGATTGCGAGTTTTGATTTTATTGATACTGTAAATTGAAATAATTTACTCGACAGTGGTCGTCGAATGTGGTATAGCCAATATTGCTGGAATGAACTGTCATAGACACGCAAAGGCTCAGTCCTCAATCTCAATGCCCGGAATTCGTTATGGATTGGTTTAACTGATGCATCATTAAAAATGTTATCAAATCGTTTGATAAGTTGAAAAAATGTTGGATGGGCTTTTGCTCTGATATTGTCAGGATTAATAAACTAAATCGATGAGGGTATCTTCGGTAAGATCAATTCTCGGCTTTTTTTAATTAGGGGGAATCTAACATTGAGAGATTCTCTCCGGGCTCACTCTCTTCATTCAGTACAGCGCTATTTTAACACTTTCGAGGCATTCTTTAGTACAGATCGAAGAACAACGGTGCTGGCTAGCATACTCTACAAATAGTAGAATGAAAAACGTAAAGGTGATTGGAATATGAATGAAAGAGAAAGCAGTCAAAGAGGCCCTCAATGTTGATTCGCCCCATTGGAAAACCCTAGAATTCTTTTTTTAAAGCAGCATATGGAGAAATTCATCATGTCTAGTCAAAATTGATGCATGTTCTCCATGCTGAAGCTTGTCACTTCTAGTGTTAACATTGATCAAGTCGTGCACTTTGACACCTTCGTACAGTTTTTCCAACTTGCAGAAGTTATTTGGGATCAGGTTCACAAAGCCAGGGCTCGTCAATTCGTTTAAATATCCTAGGTTTAAGAAAAAAAATCCAATATTAAAAATTGCTAGTTTCTGTGTTCAGATTGAAAAAGGTGATTAAACCGGTTGATTTTCGGTAAGATGTGGTTTATTGCGACCAAGAACTGCTTCCCGGATAAAAATATCCATACAATTACAATACAATAATATAAAATAACATTAAAATCTATTTCCGACCATACATCTTATTGTTCTTGAATCAGAGAAATTAAAAATGCATATTGTCACTACACTCTATTAAGTGCTGTAGTTCGTTAAACTTTGCTGTTTCTTTGCTTAGAAGCTATGTATATCCCTATATATATATATATATATATATATATATATATATATATATATATATATATATATATATATATATATATATATATATATATATATTTTACATCAGATGAAATATTTTACATGAATAGTCATGCACAAAAATGCAAATGAAGGGCAAAGGCAAATCAGTACGAATAAATTTGGACAGTCGTTTTTAAAAAGTACCAGAATGCTTTCCACTGTGCGTAACAGTGGCAACTATATATCGTAGTAGCATTCGTTTCGTATTTTAGTTCGTTTCACGTGATACGTCTTAGAAAAGGGTCGAATCAGTGAAAAACAGCCTTTAAAAAAGCCAGGCACATACTTGTACTTCTACATCCCTCACTGATCTTTTTTTCGCTAACAAACTGGTCCAACTTTCAGACTGCCAATCATTTGCTAACTGTGACGTATATGACTTTCCCTATCGCTACATATTTTTTTAAATCTGGAAATTCACCGAAATGAATGTCTGTATATGTCTGTAACATTTTCCAAATGTCTGTATAATGTCTGTAATCTGTATGGTGTCTGTATGCAAGATCAAATGTCTGTATAAATACAGACATGTCTGTCTGTATATCTGGCATCCCTGGTGTGTACACGATTGCGATAGTTTCTATGTTATAGTAGTAGGCTATGAAATTTCATGCGGACGGAATAGTTCATAGTTCGTTGATTGAAGTGTTTTGACAGTTTGTTTGAATTTTTTGCTTCTTTGTGTTTTCGTGGTATGTTTAAAGCAATAGTGGACCAAGAAAAGAAATTCCGCTTGATTGAGCTGTGAGAACAACATCCGGTGTTGTGAAAACCAACCAATCCCGATCACCTGTGGAAGCGTATACTTCAAAGTGAGTGGATTATTCTGCTTTGCAATTCCTCATCCGAAGAAATTCTAGACCAGCGGATTTTGATGCCTTAGCTAAGTATTAAGTATTTTCAAGATGATAATGTTGAGAGACAGATAACAATTCTACCAGTTCCGATGTTCTACCTTTGATTTTGATCCCTGACTCCAACGTACAATCGCCCGTTTTGAAACTTTAAATCTTGGATCGAAACCAAGTGCGCAATTTGAAGCGTAAAATGTCATCATATGATGAGATCGCGCTTCTCTCTAACTGCGCCAAAATCTTGTTCGAACCCACGGAACTTAAAAAACCAAAAAATCGGCCCAGTATTCTGGGTAAATCGACCAACCCGTTGCTGTAGACGTTATGGGCTGAAGACTGCCTTGTATAACAACTATTCGATGGCTTTGAGGAACTTGAATAACAAATTTGAGCAGGCCTATGAAGAGAAAATAATTTTTAGAATTTCTCAATCCGCATCAGATGAGCCATGCAATTTACCTATCATTGGAGCCGAAACAAACACCTCAGGATCCAAAGAGTTTCCCCAACAGCGATCGGCAAATACCCTACCATCACTGATCCTTCCTTTGCTCCAATGTTGACATACGTAAATTTGTATTCAGCATCCATCATAGCCATTAAAATGATGCTTTACTGGTTTTTATTTTCAAATTATCACTGACGCCCCTTACAGGGCTTTGGACTAAAGGGTGTCCACGATGAAATTGCCACACTATGAAATTGCTCTAACTTTTTAACCGTTGGGTATATTTAATGAAAGTTTGGGTGGATTTAGTTCATAGTGCATTATTTACATCCTGCAAGTTTTAAAGTCCTGTGATCAAAACTCGCGGAAATGGAGTCGAAAGAACAGCTCGTGCGTGATAAAATCTTGCGCATTCATCACGAGAACAAGGAGCTCTCGCATCGTTCCATCGCCAAAACGTTGGGAATTGCGAATTCCACGGTATCGCGAGAGATTAAGCGGTTCGAGGAACGGTTGACCACCGATCGGAAGCCCAGAAGTGAAGGAAAAAGTATTCCGTACAACACCAAAAATCACAACCGCGTAGTTGGGGCCTTCAACCGAAATCCGAACGCCTCCGTTCGGGATGTGGCTAAGAAGCTGCACCTAAGCCGAAGTTTTGTCCAGAAGGCCAAAACTAAGGCTGGGCTTCGAACGTTCAAGGAACAAAAGGCCCCTAATCGCGACGAGAAGCAGAACAAGAGATACTACCTAAAGGGTGTCCACGATGAAATTGCCACACACAAAATTGATTCGCAAAATTCGAGTTTTCATCCGATTGCCATCAAATTTTCAGGGATTGAGAAATAACTATTAAACTTCATTTTACCATTTTACTCGTATTTTATTTACAGTCCATACGCAAATGCCCGCACCTTGGCCTTAACCCCGGCCATAAGATTCTGCACAACCTGTGAATCAACCGTTTTTTGCATGTAAACCCATACTTTCTTCAGTTCCTCGACTGTCTTCACTACCTTAGGTCGTTTAAGAAGGTGCTGCTTCATAATCGCCCAGTACTTCTCGATGGGGCGGAGCTCCGGAGTGTTGGGAGGGTTGAACATTTTCGGCACGAAATTGACCTTATTGTCCGCATACCACTTCAGCACGTCCTGGAGTAGTGGCATGAGGCCAAATCCGGCCAGAAGATTGTTGGGACGTTGTGGGCCTTCAGGAGAGGAAGCAGCCGCTTCTGGAGGCACTCTTTTATGTACACCTGTCCGTTCATCGTGTCCTGGGTCACGAAAGGTGCACTCCGCTTCCCGCACGTGCAGATGGCTTGCCAAACCAGGAATTTCTTCGCAAATTTGGACATCTTCTGAGTGCGGACATGCTCCGGAACGCTGAACTTATCCTTGGCCGTGAAAAACAGGTTGCCGGGGATCTGTTTGAAGTCGGCCTTCACATATGTTTCGTCGTCCATGATGCAGCATTCAACTTTCGTCAGCATGTTGAGGTACAACTTCCTGGCACGGGTTTTGGCGGACTTGTTCTGCTTCTCGTCGCGATTAGGGGCCTTTGTACCTTGAACGTTCGAAGCCCAGCCTTAGTTTTGGCCTTCTGACAAAACTTCGGCTTAGGTGCAGCTTCTTAGCCACATCCCGAACGGAGGCGTTCTGATTTCGGTTGAAGGCCCCAACTACGCGGTTGTGATTTTTGGTGTTGTACGGAATACTTTTTCCTTCACTTCTGGGCTTCCGATCGGTGGTCAACCGTTCCTCGAACCGCTTAATCACTCGCGACACCGTGGAATTCGCAATTCCCAACGTTTTAGCGATGGAACGATGCGAGAGATCCTTGTTCTCGTGATGAATGCGCAAGATTTTATCACGCACGAGCTGTTCTTTCGACTCCATTTCCGCGAGTTTTGATCACAGGACTTTAAGGACTTGCAGGATGTAAATAATGCACTATGAACTAAATCCACCCAAATTTTCATTAAATTCTACCCAACGGTTAGAGCAATTTCATAGTGTGGCAATTTTATCGTGGACACCCTTTACCATCACACATTTTGCGAGAGATTCGTGTACATTCACTACGTCTTACACAAAGCACGCGAAGAATTTAGAATTTCAGTGTTTGTTTAAGTTGAATTAGATTTTTTTTTCTCGCGAAAACGACGCAGCAAAAACAAAACTCGTCAGTTTTGAAGCACGGCTTGCTGCGATCTGGAGCTTGCCACACAATTATAATAATGCAAAATGGTTCAGACCCTAAGCTCTCTGCAGAAGTTCACCGAAGTTTTCTGAAGCACCATCCCGAAGTTCTCTGAAGAACTTCTGACTTTTTTGTGAAGAACTTCCCTGATGTTCCTCTGAATAACTTCCCTATAGTTCCTCTGAAAAACTTCCTTGAAATTCCTCGGAAGAACTTCCCTGAAATTACTTTCCTAAAATTCTCTGAAGAATTATCTTACGTTCTCTGAAGAAATTCCCCGAACTTCTCTGAAGAACTTCCCTATATTTCTCTGAAGAACTTCCGTGAACTTCTCCAATAATCCTCCCGAAATTACTGCAAGAACTTCCATTAACTTCTCTAAAGAGTTGCCCTGAACTCTTCTGTAGAATTTTACTGAATTAGTAATCTGGATCTTCATACCCAACTCCTTCAGTAGATAAGCCTCAATTCCCTAGATTTCAAGACGAGCAATCCACGATTTTGTCCAGACTTTGCGAGTTTTTTTCGTTTTACCCGCTTTTCGATATGATGTACGCAGCAACTCAAGTAATTACTTGATTACTTCCCAAATTTATGTTTTAAAAGCTCGCAACTAATTATCTGCGTCAAAAAAACCAATCGTGTGTACACCGAAAAAAGTTATGTGATTGCGCTGCGGCAAAAATTTCTACTATATAGCTACTATTACGTCATAGCCTATACTTTAACAGGTACCGTTTCTCGAATCTTATAGAGCTATGAAATAGATATCTATAACGGCTATATCATACACACTTAGAAATTATGAATTTTTACACGATACCTAATCCATGTTTGGAAAATAGTCCGGGAACGTAAAGAAAGATTTCGTGTAAAATCATGTCTCCTGAAACTGACACATACGCAATTCGACAAAAGATGTGTTAGGTTAAATTTATTTTCTCATCTCTTTCAACACATTCTTATGCGCTAAAGGACGCTTGCATGTGTCGGTCTCGGGGACAGAAATTTACACAAGATTTTGGTAGTGTGTAGTGAACTATAGCATACACACTTAGATTTTTTTACAGTATACTGTAATTTTTTACCGAATATGAAACAGCTGAACATTCGGTAATCGATTCGGTAGTTTTTAAGTTTTACAATACGTTCAGTAAATTTGACTTCGCTACTAAGCTGTCAAAATTAACCGAAATATTCTGTAAATTTTGCTGAACGATTAGTAACGCGAGCTGTCACATTTTTACCGAAAATTCTGCAAACATTTTACAGTTGCTCAGTAAAATTTACAGGTTCGTTTGCAAACAGGGTTTTTTAATTTCCTTTCTTGATTTCATTTCCTGTTCATTTTTGTTTAGAAAGATCATTTTTTTGTATGTTAATGTCTTTCGAATTCCCCACCAAACGCTGCTGCAATCGGATGATCCTTGGGATAAGCCAAAAATTCCCTGTCTGCCGAATATGGCTACGGTCCCGGAAAGTTGCTGCCCATTCCTTCAGTTTGGGCACTAACTTTTGGCTACACCGTGAAACTAAGCCGAGCTGACCAACATTCAACTTTAAATGGCGGGAAAAGGCCGTGTTTGACAGCAACGAAAAAAATTACAATCTGTTCGGTATTTATTTTTACAGTTTATTTTGCAAAAGAATAAATTTACAGTACATTCGTAATTATGTTTACAGTGTTGCGGTACTGAAGCAATTTGCAGTTTCGATCGGTAGTTTTTCTACAGTTTAACGGCAGTTCTCTATAAATTACAGAAATCCAGTATTTTTGATTGCTGGAACTTTGTAAAATGTCATTTTTTACAATACGTTGGGTGAAATTTCGGTTTTACAGACCGAGTTCAACAAAAAAAGTACCGAACATAATTTTGGAAATTTGGTGTGTAGATCTCAAGCGCTGTGTGGCGACACCTTAACTTCTTGTGCGTTGTGTACGTGGTGTAGTTGAAGAACCGATCCTCAACTTTCACTTTCTTGCATTGGAAACCTTTTGCTTATGTTTAGCACTTCAAAGCCGGTGCCCAGCTCGTAGGTAATGCTACAGGTTTACTAAAAAGTAACCGGTCGATGCCTACTATTCCAAATCTTCCATCCTGTCCAGCAACTTCGAAGTTGCGCAGTTGAACCACGTCGTAGATTATGCTATACCGACAAGTAGAGTGACTTGCAGCTTCATGTTCCGACTCTCTAACCGTAGTCCTTATCCAAAAAATTTCAATTGGACGAGCCTGAGGCACGTTAGGTGGATTGTTCGTTTTCGGTACAAATGGTATGTTTTGCTCAGTTAGCCAATCTAATGTTTTTTTTCGCGTAATGGCAGCTTGCAAGACCCAGCATGCTGACGTTTCCGATAGATTACGTTATGTTTTCTCAAAATCCGATGGACTGTCATGTTTGAAACCTGAAATGTTCTTGCTAATTGGCGTGTTGATTGGCCAACCTTGTTTTCAGCGCTTGACAGCAGTTTTCTCGTTGTTCTGGCACTCAATTTTGTTGGGCGACCACTTTTCTTTTTATTTTCCGGTTCTTTACCATCACGACACTCTTTCAAAACACGGTATATTGTTGATTTTGATATTGGCTCGCCTTTGAACACGCTCAAAATTTCACTTGTACTAAGCCGTCCAAAAAGGTTGGTGACTTGTGCTCGTAAATCCGGCTTGTACGACCTTTTTAATTGAAACTACTGCGCAATTTGAGTTTGACAGTTCAGTAGGAACACAGATGAATGCGACAAGTACATTGGTTGACATCTGTGTGTTTGTTAATGCTGTCAAATAAACGCCCGAAAGTATTCCCAGGACTTATGTTACATAAAATAGTGCTACTTAAACGTCCAAAATCGTCTCCGCGACGAAGGATTAATTTTATTGCATTCCATGAAATAAAATAATTTCATTCTTTTGATTTTCAATGAACGTACCACTCTAATAAAATCCCAGTAAATAATCATAATAACAGTCCGGTGTCTTGTCCGCCTGCATAACCACTGAAAGCCACATGCGTCCCTTCCATTTGAGCTATGCGGAAAGGGGTGAAGTCATTTGAAGGACCATCCAGCTTTTTGATATTATTTATTTGATGCTGAATTAAGCAAGCATCATTCGCCCAAGATCCAAACAAAGCCAAAGGGTTGCTCTCAAGTGTTATTATTTTGGCGAAATTGACTACTTTTATGGAGAGGAAGAGGCGAAGCCTTCATCGCATAAATAAGAGGAAAACCAATTAAAATTATGCAAAATGAATGTTTTCGTAGCATGCCCTCCTTATTTGAACGCAAAATTCGCCGCCCAAGGAAACAATCTTGGAACAATTTGAGAGCATAAATAAAGGTACACATGTCTTAATTACCATTAGGGTGATTTTCCTTACCGGTATGTTCCGGTGCGGGAGAGGTTCGTTTTATTACTCTTTCTAATCCAGTGCCTTCCAGGGACATAAATAGATACATAATTCATTCCCGAGTAGGATCTTCCTTACGCTCCACCATGCGGCAAGCAAGGATTGTTCAGATGGAATGGTCCAATCAGATATCGACAAGATAGGAAGGTGTAGCGGAGTTAAAATCGATTCCGACTCGGTGCTAGAAATCCTAAGAATTCAACTAAACATAGGTCGCACCGTCTAGACTACCGTCAGACTGCCGATGCAAATGGATCGATTTCCTTAAGCCATCAGCAGTGGTGTGTCACTTTGACTTGAGACCTGGGGTCATTAATCTTCATTCTTCATCCAGGTTGCCCGCCATTCCCATCAGCAACCATCACCATCCGTAGATGTTTTGCTTTTGCTTGCTGTCATTACGATTCTGTGGGACTGTATGCGGTTTGTACTGTTTTCACCTCTCTCAGAATCAGAACCTTATCCCCCGGAATGATCAATCAATGTTTGCTTTTGCTGGCGCTTCGTTCTCACCCCCACTCTGCGGGAATGCTACGACCGAAGATGTTTTCGGTGGACGAAAACCATTCTCAATTCAAGTCATCCTGAAATGCCAAAACGAGGAAATAGTTTGCCCAATGCAGCGTGAAATCCGTCTGTTGTTTCGGTGCAAGGATTGGTCATGGATGGCTTGGGAAATATTCATCCAGCAGATTCCGATCCATCTTCCTGGGCAGAGAGAGAGAGAGAGAAATAGTAAGCAGGGAAATATCTTCAACTTTCTTGGTTTGGAGTTAATGTTGAATCGGATTGAAAGCGTTCGAGGGGTGTGACAAAAGAAATAGGCTTCTCAGTGATGTTTTTTTTTTTTGGGAATAATGAGATCTGAAACTTTGCTTCTGGTTAAGTATAGAGAATATGGAATAAGCACTCAAATCTTTATTACGCATCAGAAGTGAAACTTTCGTATATGGAAGCCTAAAAACATGATCAATATTTGATTGAACGAATATTAAGGTATGGTTCATTTGAAAGTTATAAACAAAAAATCAGTGTCATCATAATATTACGTATTTCGATTCAAGCAAAACAAATAAGGATTACAGGTGTCCTGAGGAAGAACTTATACTAACCTGTTGATACGGTTACATGCTGTTTTTGTAGGAGGCAATTGCGTGAGTTTTAAACAATGTTTTAAGCAAAGATAAATCTAAGTAACTATCTGTTTTCCACTAATCCCTCTTTTGATCTAACATC
>JASCZW010015624.1:0-20171 GCA_034211315.2 Aedes japonicus
TTTGCTGAAATGTGCAACAGAAGAAGTTCCTCAACTACCAGGTCCCTGGGCTGGTCTGGTTCTTTATCATTTTGGAAAGAAGCACACAAGTGTTGCCAGATCACTGGAAATGCAGCCCAAAAGCGCTTCTGAAAATCCTCTAGTACTTCATATCGATGATCATTATAGTTCTGAGATGGTGAACAATGGTCAAGTATAGTATTTGCAAATAGTAGAAATGCTGTATTTGATCATATAGAATCAGTTGAAGAATCTGAAATAGGTTATTATCACAAATCAGCACACTTTTGGAAAGCGTTATCACACAGGGGAACTGTTCCATTCATCTCATGATCCATTATTCATATTCATCGGGGATGTAGGTTTGATGTATCCAGCAATTGATTCCTTTTATGACTTGCTTTCAATGGATAAAAAGTACGCAATCACAAATGAGATGAAATGCTTACCCTAAAAACGCAGCTTTTAGAGTGTGCACCGACAATGGGCGATGTATTAACTCAACAGAGCAAACAGAAGATGAGAGCAAAACAAACTACTCAAATCGCAATGGCGCAAATAATAACGACGTAGAAGGAAGAGAAAATCCACATATTGCACCGAATTGGCCTAACAACTATTTTCGATACATTATCATATAGTAGTGATCACAGAAGTATACTAAAAATAGTCTTAGTGTATACAGTATGACTCGCATATTCATGTTAGAACTGCATATGGCAAGACATTGAGAGGAGTGAAATTCATATCACAGAATGGCATGAAGCAGCTCCAAACAAACAGAAGATGAAAAATTTCAAAACATACAAAAGACTGCAGAAATCATAAAGAGATAACGAAGATAAGTAAAACATCAATCAAACTTAGAAATATGACCTTGACGAACTAAATAACAAACAGACAAAAAGACGACACCACATCATACATAACAGTTGACATGAACATGACTGAGAGAAAGGAAAGATGCAAATTTGAAAATGTAACATCTTTTGAGGCTGCGTCTCTATGGACTACATGATCCTTGCACGGCTGGTGAAATGTTTCAAAAGGAGTTAAGTTACTTAATTCTAACGCACAAGGTATAATACAATAACTTTTTATTTTTGATTCAAGAAAACTGCTCCGTAAGACTTCCAGAGCATAATGAATGACACGCCAATGGACCAGACTACAAAATAATAAAGAAATTACAAAAAACCTTATTAAACATAAAACAAGTAACACTGACTAACAAAATAACAAAACAAAAATTAGAGAAACAGACGAAAGAACGCAAAAAACTCAAACGTGGCTCCTTTCGAATCATTTGCAACAGCGTCTTCTTGGACGTCATTTTCCGTGAACTCAGGCAAAATGATTCGAAAGAATTTAGTAAGGGGTGTTCCGATCAAAATTTGGTCAAACAGTAATGTGTGTGTGAGTCGATCATCGTTTTTATTAGTAAGTCAAGTTCAGTTAATACAGAATACAGGAGAAATATTCAGCAAAGCTTCCTTTTCACCAAATGCGAATTGCCGTGTCTTTCGTTTAACACCTGCCATAAGATTTTGAACAGTCTCTTTGCCCACTTTATTTACCGCAGAACGTCAGTTTGCCTTGAACTGTTTCTCGCTCACAACAGCTGTTTGAGTCTTCTTAAGGTTCCGCTTGACGATGGCCCAATATTGTTCGATTGGGTAGAGCTCAGGCGTGTTGGGAGGGTTCTTTTCCTTGGAAACCACTTGAACGTTGTTGGCAGTATACCACACCATGGCCTTTTTTCCGTAATGGCAAGATGCCAAATCCGGCCAAAATAGAACGGAACAATTGTGTCGCTTCAGGAAAGACAGTAGACGTTTTTGTAGACACTCGCTTAGATAAATTTCCTGGTTGACGGTTCCGGTCGCAATGTAAACGTTGCTCATCAAGTCACAGGTACAGATGGCGTGCCACAGTAGATATTTCTTCGCAAATTTTAACAGTTTAATGTGCTTGAAAATAACTGCCACCCTTCCCCGTCCGGTAGCCGAATAAAATTCCTGTCCAGGAAGCTGTTTCAAGTCTGCCTTGACGTAAGTTTCGTCGTCCTGTATCACGCAATCAAACTTCGTTAGCATCGTCGTGTACAACTTTCGCGATCGTGCTTTGGCGGACGTGTTTTTCGTCGCGATTTGGAGTCACCACTTTCTTGTAAGTCGACAGTCCAGCTCGTTTCTTAGCTCTATCCACGGATGAAGGCGCCACTCCCAGCTTCTTTGCGACATCTCGGACGGAGAGGTTGAGGTTCGGCTCGAAACAGCGGACAACTCTTTTAATGCTCGATGAAAGGAATTGCGTCAAGTTTCAGTCGACCAAATTTTGATCGAAACACCCTTTACATCGATCATAAGGTACTTCAACTAAATCCAATCGTTTTGAATCTTGTATGTTCGTTTGCATTTCTCTTGCTGGCCTTTATTTCTTCCTTACAGGTACCCTGCCTTTGGATCCAATGTTTGCATCACTAGTTAAATGAATAATAAATACATTCATGTGTGTTACGTGTGGACTTCTTCGTATGGTTAGTTAATCAGAATTTGCACGTTCGATATCTTTTGTTTCCGTTTTTTTTAGATTCATCTAGGAGTACTTGATAAATGTATTACTTTCACGTTTCTTCGTCAAATTCGACGTTTCAACGTATTCTTGTATTCCATTAAAATAAACCACCCACACTTGTGAGTGGCCCTAACGGCATCTTTACTGTTGGTTTAAATCCGTGCCAAAACTTGAATAGCTTTAGTATGTATCTCTGTACACACGCTTAGAAATTTTGAATTTTACACGAGACGTAATTCATGTTTGTAAAAATCGGGGAACGTAAAACAAGATTTCGTGTAAAATTGTGTCTCCTGAAATTGACGCAAACGCAATTCGACATGTCTTTGATATATTTTCACAGCTCTTTCAACTCATTATTGTTGTGCTAAGCAGCGCTTGATGTGTCGGTCTCCAGGGTTTAGAAATTTACATGACATTTCGGTAGTGCGCAGAGAATAAACCGGGAACATATTTAAATGTCTTACTTGCTGCAGACGTCGGTTGAATAAAGCACACCGTTTACCAAAAATGGATCCCGTTGCAAAGCCAAACCATTTCATCCAATATCCCAGTGATTTCTCGTGGAATTGCAGAGGTGTTCTCGGCTCTCTTTTGAGCGAAGTAACACGTCAACATGAGTCCTACCGATTCCCTACCGGACCTGCATTCAGGCGAGGACAGCGGGTATTGCCATAGTATGGGATCACCAGTTTTTACTCATTGAGGATGTATGCTAGTTCTAAGCATCATCTGTTGATTATCTGTGTAATAACAGCTGATCTGGCAATATCATGTTCATGCATAAAATACCAGAGAGCTGTCTGAATAGATACAAATTACAATCATTCTGCCAACATGCAGATTGGTCCTGGAAACATTGAAGAAAATAGCGAAATGTTTGAATTCTGCTGTTTTCAAAATCGTGAAGAAGTATAATGAAATTTGTTTTCTTGCAGACCTATCGAAATCTGGTCGCAATAAGGGGCAAATGGACTAAAAGAAGGAGCTGGCAGCGGTGCATCTTTTAAAGTCAGAGAATTCGTATTCTGATCGTGAAATAAAAAAAAAAACACTGAGCATTAGTAAGTAAGTAATGCGGAGTAATGCCAATATCAGTTTGAATTATGCTAATAATGCCACACAGTTTGAAAGAACATGTTATTTCTGCGTTGTCTAATGTACATAAAGGGAACGCTTGATTTTGCAGAAATTAATGGGATATTTCATGTAAATTTAGGCCAGATAACGCCTGAATCTAGTTTGTTGTATGAAAGGTTGCGAACATTGTTGTATGGCGCATGCAAGATTGCTAACAATTTTGTTATTTACACGTCCCTTGGCTTGAAATAAAACGTGTAAAAACGCGCCAGTTAAAAAGCATTAATGTTTGCTGTGCCTATGAGGGAGCCTTGGACTAACAACATATTACTTTCGAAACATTCTAAATGTTCAAGAAACCGCCAGAGAAAGATTACGGACTGATTTAACGGCAGCTACCTTAACACTGGTTGCAACACGCAAGAAGATCGAACTGAGATTTCCGGCAGAAGCGCGACGATTCACGTCAAGAGCGCACTGCGGTCAGACGAAGAATGATGACGATGTGAGTGTCAGGGATGCCAGAGAGTTTTTCAGAATGTCTGTAGGGAACATTGAAAAAAGTCTGTTTTTGTCTGAATAGAGGATTTTGACAAAATTTTGATTAAAGAATATGGGTGAGGAAAGTATTGTATTTGAGAACAAGGTATGTAATTGTTTCGCAAAAATAAGGTAAACTCATACTTTCAAATAAATTGGCTTTGGGAGCCTTATTAATTTACTTTTTCCATTTTTCAACTGTCACAAAGTTTCTAGAGAATCTCTCATTTCTAAGGCTTCTTCCAATTTACGCATGTTTTTGAGGTCCTTCTTATTTCGTAGCAATTAACGTATGCATTAAAAAAAAACTTGACTTCTTAACTGTTTTTGACGTAGTTCTTGCGTCGGTGATTCTCCGAAAAGCTTTTTCAGGCGTTAAGCGATCCGAATGGTCGGTGTTCAACTGAGGCAACTCGTGTGTGAGCGTCGTTCTTCGGGGTATAGGCGTCCCCGGGCTTCTGTGGAGTGGGAGCGTAAGGTAGCGTCGCTCTGTAGCTCACGACTTGACGAAACGAGTCACGTGGTTAGTGATGATGTCAACAACACTATCTAAACTCGGATAAACCGAGATAAACCGCCCACGTTGTTAGGCCTAAGCAACGTAGTGTTATTTTACTCCACTTTTATCCACCGAAATCTCACTAAAGCTTACCTGGCTAATATGTCCTTCCCAGTTCAAGTCACTTGATTTCAAGTTTAAATAGAATAAACTTTTTAAATTAAACTATATAAAAAACAAATCAGTGAGTATTTCACTCAAAACTAGTTAAAATCGCGGACACTGACTTTGAATTTAGTCAAATAAATTCACCAAAATTTGGAACCTCTACAGCTTCCCGATTGCGCTACATGGGTCTCCACCAGGGATCCTGTTCAAGCCCCCTTTAGTATATTTTTTATGTCAAAGCCATTGACGGTTGTCTAGGTGACAACTGTACGTTGAGACAACTTGCAGATGACAGCGTAGTGTCTGTCACGGGACCCAATGCGATCGATCTGCAAGGACCCTTACAGGATACCTTAAACAATTTGTCTACTTGGTAGTTTTTCTAGGAAGCATAACCTTGCACAACCGGAAAACTTCTGATTGGAGGTAAACCGATAACTCATTCTATGTCCTTTAAATATCTTGGGGTCTGGTTCGATTCAAAGTGCACCTGGAGATCCCATATTGAGTATGTGAAGCGAAAGTGCCAGCCAAGGATCAACTTTCTCTGCACAATTACCGGGACCTGGTGGGGAGCTCATCCACAAGATCTTCTAACGTTGTACCGGACAACGATTTTGTCGGTTATGGAATACGGTAGTTTTTGTTTTCAGTCAGCGGCTCGGTCGCACTTCATCACACTGGAACGTATTCAGTATCGGTGTCTTCGTATCGCGTTAGGTTGCATGCACTCGACTCACACCATGAGTCTTGAAGTGCTGGCTGGCATGTTGCCACTCTCAGATCGATTTACAGAGTTATCTCTCCGGCTCCTCACCAGGTGTGAAGTTATGAACCCCCAGGTGATCGAAAATTTTGAGAAGCTCCTTGAGTTGAACCCTCAAACCCGCTTCATGACCTTGTACCATTTGTAAATAACACAGGATGTCAGTCCTTCGCTGAATATTCCCAATCGTGTTTGCTTCTCCGATTTCGAAAATTCGGTTCATTTTGATTTATCCATTAAATCCATTAAATTATCGTCCTATGATTGCTCCGATAATATTTCCTGCAAAGTTTGGCCTAATTAATTCCACCAAAATGTTTATCACTGACGGGTCTTTGATAGAGGACTCCGCTGGCTTTGGTGTATACAATGAAAATTATAGCGTCGCTCGTAAACTTCAAGCAGCTTGTTCTGTTTTTGTAGCAGAATTGGCAGCAATTCATTTCTCCTTAGAAACTGTTGCCTCGCTTACACCGGATCAATACTTCATTTTCACGGATAGTCTCAATTCTATAGAGGCTATTCGCTCCTTAAGGCCAGTAAAGCACACCTCTTATTTTCTTATGAAAATACGAGGTCTTCTAAGTGCTCTATCTTCACGTTCTTTTATTACCATTTTTGTTTGGGTCCCTTCTCATTGTTTGATTCCTGGCAATGAGAAAGCGGACTCGATTGCAAGGGTGGGCGCTATGAGAGGCGATGTTATGACCGACAAATCGCCTTCAACGAATTTTTCTATATTTTTCGTCAGATATCACTCGATAGCTGGCAATATAAATGGAGTAAAGGAGATTTAGGGCGATGGCTACATTCTATCACCCCTAAGGTGTCTAAGAAATGTTGGTTCAGGGGATTGGATGTGGGTCAAGACTTCATTCGTGTGATGTCTCGCCTTATGTCCAATCATTATTTTTTGAACGCTCATTTATACCGTGTTCGGTTGAGTGACAGCAATCTCTGTGAATTCGGACAGGGTTACCAGGACGCAGATCATGTTATTTGGTTTTGTACTGAGCATCGTGGAGTCAGATCTGAGCTGTATGATTCCCTTCGGGCTCGAGATAGACAACTCAATGTACCGATTCGAGACATTTTGGCTGCACGCGATCTGGAGTACATGAAACTCATTTATGTGTTTTTGACTAACATTAGCTTAAGATTGTAGTTTGATTTACTTACTTGTTTAGGTTTAATTTTTGAGGAATGTGTGCGCCAGTGTGTGATTGCGGTTAAGTGTGTGAATGTGGTTAATGTGTGTGTGTGAGTGAGTGATTTTTTTTAATTAAAAACGTTTAATTAAAAAATGTAATTTGAAGTTCTAGATATAAAAGCCATTGTTCCTTATGCTTTGTTCAAAATTTCCACCCCAATTTTCCCATCCTTAAAATTGTTATTCCTTTTAACATCGAGACGACCGCGAGTAATCGGTTCTATCTCCTAACCTTAGTTCTAAGATAACTGATGTATATAAACATGAAAACTTGGCTCTGTAAAGTTGATTCAATTGAGCCTGTACAAATAAATGAATTCGTAAAAAAAAAATATGATTAGTACCTAAATAACGTCAAAATATATTGCATGTGTAGCTTAAAGCTATAATAAGGGCTCAACGGTGAAAATCGGTAGACAAATGAGGAAGTTATGCTGGTGCTGATCATGTTGAATTATTGAGAACTTGCTGGAAATGTTTCCGTGTAATAGTTTATAACTCCTTGTTCTTTATGACTATAGGTGTGAACATGTAATTGAAAATCCATTTCCACCGCTCACATTTTCTACCCACCGAATCTTGGCGACGAAAGTGATGCGCACGGTGAACGATTCCACCAACAAATGAAGCAAATAGAACGACGATAGCAAGGCTTTTGGAGACGAATCTGGGTGACAACTGTAAGAGAAACCAAAACGACGCATAAACAACGAAGCTCAAGTTTGAATCATTTTGAGGTTTTAATAAACTTATTTTAAAGAAATTTGCCTATAGTGCTCAAGAATGACAAAAAAAAGGTGTGTGTGTGTGTGTGATGTGTGTGAAAGAGAGTGTGTGAGAGAGAGAGAGAGAGAGAGAGAGATAGAGAGAGTGAGAGAAAGAGAAAAAGAGAGCGTTTCTTTACTTTTTCCAAAAATCCCAGCATAACTTCCTCATTTTTAAACCGATTTTCACCATTGAGCCCTTATTTTCGACAAATTTCGATTATTCTTTGGCTTTCAGCTACATTTGCAATATATTTTGACGTTGTTTTGGTATTAATCATATGTTTAGCACAATTTTTTTTACAAATCTAAAAAAAAGAACGTTTAAAATATATACACTAAGGTTTTTTTTTGCACGGGGGATACGTTCCACTTTTAGTATGGAACCGTGTAAAAAAAGACTAAATAGAGTTGATAAATTCACATGCTTATACATTTTATATTGCTTCGAATTTGTTTGTATGCGTTACGCTTCCATGCAATGGTCAAAATACAGTTTTTAAATTTTTTAGTATTCACACCAAAAATTGTGATTTTTTTTAAAAAACTGCCATGTGATAACTTTTGGCCCAAAACGTGAAATATGATTTGAATTAGGTCGATGAGTTGTTCCGTTCTGGAGTTATTGCCGAAAACAACCCGTGTAAAAAATAAAAAACATGCAAAAAAAAACCTTAGTGTATATATTTATATAAATAGCGTCGAAACTATTGCTCCTACAATATTGCAATGTTCAGAAGATCAGCGTTAAATTTAAATCTGCTTCGTTTGATGACAAAATATTTTAAATTTGATCACACGCGTTGGAGTTATTCTATTTTAAGTAAATGTGTTTTGGTTAATTTATTTAAAAAACAATTTTTTATCCAAATCTCGAAAACTGTTTTACTTTTAATTTTTTTTGACGGAATTTTTGAATTCTGCAATTACATTAGAAACATTAGTCGAATTTTAAAGTTTATAATTTTTTATTTATTTTGAAAACTAGTGTAATTTTAACTAATCATTATCTAGCAAGACAATAGCAACACTTTTAAAACAAAGAAAAATCGATTAACACACAAATATTTAACTTTAAAAACGGACGTAAACAAGATGACACACGTCACACAGTGGCGCGCGAATGATCTATTAAGTTCAGGAGTATCTCACTACGTAGTGCTAGTGTGCATATGAAAATCCTGTATGGTTTAAATGTTAATAATGATGATAATTTCCTTAAAGGGGAGCTCTCAAACAAATGAAACAGGAATTTATGCATAACTCGAGAACTAATCAAGAAAATGTAACCAAATTTGGTATGCGGAGGTTTTGAAGGCAAGAAATGTTTAAACGGTTCTCTCATATAAAATGAACCCAAATTTTAAGCAAACAACATCATTTCCAAAATATTTTTTTTTTTCAGGCAATTTATATACTAGCTGATCCCGTTGCGAGCGTTACTACGCCTGCTACTAAATAAATGAACATAACATAGAACTGACGCTTTAATTTTTTGAATGAGGCCCCCCACCCCCATTCAGAGAGCGGAGGGGTCCTCAACCACCATAGAAATATGTCTCTCCTTCAAAAAAATCCACATGCCAAATTTGATTGAATTTGCTTTATTAATTCTCGAGTTATGCAGAAATTTGTGTTTCATTTGTTTGAGAGCCCCCTCCTCCCCTACCCTCCCCCCGTCCACTTCAGAAAGCGGAAGAGTCTCAAATCACCATAGAAACATTTCTCTCCTTCAAAAAACTTAATATGCCAAATTTGGTTCCATTTTCTTGATAAGTTCTCGAGTTATGCATAAATTTGTGTTTCATTTGTATGGGAGCCCCCCCCCTCCTTCATAAAGGGGAGGGGTCTCAAATCAGCATTGAAACAGTATTTATCTTCAAAAACCTCCACATGCCAAATTTGGTTGTATTTGCTTGATTAGTTCTCGAGTTATACAGAATATTGTATTTCATTTGTATGGACCCCCCTCCTTTCAGGGAGGGCATCATAGAAACATTTCTTGCCTTTAAAACCTCACACATACCAAATTTGGTTTCTTTTGCTTAATTAGTTCTCGAGTTATGTAGAAATGAGTTTTTCTTTTGTATGGGAGCGCCCCTTTCCAGAGAAGGGAGGGGTCTTAAACTATCGTTAGAACCTTTGCCGGCCTTAAAAGTCCCAGCATACAAGATTTCACGCCGATCGGTTCAGTAATTTTCGAGTCTATTAGTCATATTTTCTTAGTGGTCTGAACAGCATCCTTACTGTTAGTTTAAATGTTGCAAACTGGCCCTCTACAGTTTTTAATACCTTCTAAAGACCTTCTCTCCCCATCTGCAAACAAAGATAAACTAGAGTTTAGTGTATCATTTACAAAAAGCAACACTGCTGGCATCCCAACCCTTTCATCCAACATGCCAGTGCTTTCTCCTGGAATTGCAGAAGATTTCTCGACTTTCCAAAAAAGCTAGTTTCATGTCAACACATTCCCAGCCTTTCCTTATTTGACCCGCATTCGGGCGAGGCCATCGCCGATATTGCCTTAATTTATGATCAGTAGTTTTTACACATTGAGGATGTATGTTAGTTCCAAGCATCATCTGTTGGTCCTCAGGTAATTATAGCTGATCTGACAATAGTGGAGTAGCATCCTCTGGCGGTTAATATTGCTCTTACCCATCGGAAAAAATAATAATGAATTCACTTTCATAGATTATTCGCACCAACCTTATACAATATGAACTATCGTATGTAGTGCAATTTTCAACAAGGTTTGTCGGAATATATATTTGTTCTGAATGCAGACACCTCCGACCTAGGTATGTGTGAGGCTAATATGGGGCTTTCACACTTTTTCACATCACCCCAGCCGGCAATCAATTGCCGACAACGAGAACGTGACGAAATGGCAACCGATCGATTTTGACGGGTTGGTGTTGACGATTTCGATTGATGGGGTGGAGTTTTTTTTTTCTAGGAATGACCCAATTTTCAACGTATGCTGCAAGGATACTTCAGCACATTGGAGGCTAGCGCCAATCGGCAATTGGTCCGTGTGAATTCTGAACCCAGTGTATACATGGATGAGTTGACACATTTCTAAAACATGTAACCCTTAATTTTAAAAATTGAATTCATTTTCCGTTCATTAGTTTGTTCGTCGCCCAAGTGTAAATTGACCCAATGGAATTTCCCCCAGTGCACACAAGTGATTTTTTTGAAACAAGATGAAGATCCCCTGTTGATCGAAATCGATTCTAATTAAACAAAATTAATAAACGGAAGAAAAAATACACCAAACCCTTCACGGTGGCAACAACTCCGCAGTCTCGATCTCTCGATGTTATCAATCACAAATTTAATCAAATTTGAATACAACTTTTCTTCGAACAATGCCCCGTTCCGTCCGTTATCTTATCGAAGTGAATGAAAACAAAACCATTCCCGAGTTGTCTCCGGCAGCAACCGAACATCGGAACTCGGAACATCGTCCAATAAATCACAAACCGCACAATGCAACTTTTACTTTAAAGCCAAGAGGAGAGCAAAAAAAAACCCCAAAGAATCTTCCTCAACTTCCTCCGGCATATTTTTGGCTGACCCAAATTCGGATCGTCTCAAGTAACACCGCAAAAATAAACCGGGTGCCGGATTCGTTTGCTTATCATCGCTATCTTCCTTCGCCTGGGACTCGTCGCAATCTAATCGTCCGGAGAAATCCACCACCACCTCTTAGAAAAGAAAAAAAAGACGATAAGCTGCGTGACAGTTGATAAAGAAAATTTCAAAACCACCCTCCTCGAGGTTGGAATGGTTTGCTTTCGTGTTCTTCAGTCGGAAGGTCGTTGTCTTTTCTCTAATTTCAATTTCTGGTAAATGTGTCCAGACTCCAGCACCCTGATTCTCAATTCAAACAGGTCCCATGAATGTACTAAAGACTGTACTGAAATATATGGATACCCTTTTTCTCAAATAAAAACAATACTGAATATGTTTTGTTATTTCAATTCCAATAATAGTAGATAACAATATTTTCATGTCTTTTTTTTTTTTTTTTCATTTCAGTCAACTTGATTTTTCTTAGGGCAAAACAATTCACTATATTTCTCTTTAACCCTGCTCATATGCTTCAACACACAATTTTTACCACTTAAGGTTAATCTTTCTTCATTTTTTCAACAGTATCCACTGCTTTCACATTTTTTCTCAGCTTCGCCTTCGTCAAGGCCCAGAAAGCTTCGATAAGGTGAATCTCTGGGCAGTTTTGTGGAATTTTCGAGTTTTGCAGAAAGTTCTGTTTCATTTATATGAATACCCCTCCCCCCATTTCCAGAGTGGGGAGGAGTTTCGAACCACCATAGAAACATGTTTTGTCTTCAAAAACCCCCACATGCCAAATTTGGTTATATTTGCTTGATTCGTTCTTGAGTTATGCAGAAATTTGTGTTTCATTTGAACAGTGCCCGGCAAAAGAAAAAGCCCACCCTAGATACTTCTAGTTTTGAATAACATTAAATCGATACACCCCTCGGATTATCTTGTTTTGACATTTTCAAGGATCCTGCAACACTGTTAGTGACGTTTTATAACCGTTTTACTTGATTGTGACATATTACGCGTGAATCAAGTGATTTTTATTACAAAAATGATGGAACAAATTTCACTTCAGATTCGGAGATTAGTTGTAGTGCATTGCGAAAAACACATTTCGCAACGAGAGATCGCGAAAAAGTTTGGGATCAGCCGAGGAGCGGTCCACGCGCTATATAAGAAACATCAACCTTTTGGATCGGTGGTTGATAAACCCTAACGGAAGACGACCAACGGTTCGCGAAATCAAAACAGATCAAAGACAAGACCAAGACCAGACAAGATCAAGACCAAGACAAGACCAAGATCAAGACCAAGACCAATGACCAAGACCAAGACCAAGACCAAGACTCAAGACCAAGGCTAAGACCGAGTAGACTAGACCAGGTACTAAGACCAAGACCAAGACCAAGACCAAGGCCAAGACCCAAGACCAAGACCAAGACCAAGACCAAGACCAAGACCAGACCAAGACCAAGACCAAGGCCAGACCAGGAGCCAAGACCAAGACCAAGACCAAGACCAAGACCAAGATCAAGACCAAGACCAAGACCAAGACCAGGGCCAAGACCAAGACCAAGACCAAGACCAAGACCAAGACTAAGACCAAGACAAGACCAAGACCAAGAAGACAAGACCATGACCAGACCAGACCAAGACTAAGACCAAGACCAAGACCAAGACCAAGACCAAGACCAAGACCAAGACCAAGACAGACCAAGACCAAGACCAAGACCAAGACCAAGACCAAGACCAAGACCAAGACCAAGACCAAGACAGGCTAAGACCAAGACCAAGACCAAGACCAAGACCAAGACCAAGACCAAGACCCAAGACCAAGACCAAGACCAAGACCAAGACCAAGGCCAAGACCAAGACCAAGACCAAGACCAAGACCAAGACCAAGACCAGTAAGACAGACCAAGACCAGACCAGACCAAGACCAAGACCAAGACCAAGACAGACAGACGACAGATTCAGACATACAGCGAAACGGACACGCTGCACGAAATGCACGAAGCAACCCAGGTGCATGCTGTAGTAAGTCGGAGGATAAAAACGACCATACGACGGGAGGCTATAAATGCACGGCCAACAAAAAGACGAAGGCAGGCCAACAATGATGCAGATAACCCAAATTTATCTGAATCATTGCGACACTACACAGGAGCTGTTGTGACAGTCGACAACAGAGACGAAGTGTGATGTTGCGATCATTGCAGAGCCGTATCGGGTTCCCCCCAAAAACGGCAATTGAGTGGCGGCCATAGCCCAGATAGCAGCAATACCGGTCGAGGGTAGATTCCCTATCTAAGAAGTGGTCAAAAGTTCATATGACGGTTTCGTAGTAGCCAAAATCAATGGAATCTGTGTGTGCAGCTGTTAAGCACCTCCAAGGTGGACGGACGAAGAGCACAACAGGATGTTGGATGCACTCACTGACCCGCTGGTCGGACGAGAGCCGGTAGTCATCGGAGGTGATTTCAACGCTTGGGCCGTGGACTTACCAATGCAAGAGGATACAGCTTACTGGAAGCTCTTGCGAAGCTGGATGTAAGGCTTTGCAATGAAGGTAAGGTCAGCACATTCCGCAGAGATGGTCGTGAATCGATAATCGATGCCACGTTCTGCAGTCCTTTGCTTACGGAGGACATGAACTGGAGAGTCAGTGAGAAGTACCCCCACAGCGATCACCAAGCGCTATCCTACAGCGTCAGCCGGCGAGCCTATATGGTAACGAGGCGAAAGAGGACCTGCGAATGAGAAGTGGAAGATACAGGACTTCGACAAGGAGGCCTTTATCGAGGCGCTTCGAGCACACAGCGGTGCAAATCTCGACGCAGAGGAGTTTAAAGAATCGATAGTAATGGCTTGTGACGCATCAATGCCAAGAAAATTGGAGCCCAGGTGCAGACGGCGGCGCCCAGCTTACTGGTGGAACGGAACACTCAGTACCCTCCGTGCTACATGCCTTCGAGCGAGAAAAAGTGTGCAGAGTGTAAGAACTGATGCCAAAAGGAAGTACGGAGACCCGTTTTTCACGAAGCTCACGCGGCTCTCAAAAGGGAGATCAGGCTAAATCGAACTGCGTCAAAGAGCTTCGCCGAGAAGCCTCTCGGCGTCTCCCGTTAAAATGTGTCCGGACAAGTTGAAGGCGAACGTGGAAGGTCCTTTATCGCACCAAGACTCAACGTTGTGGCCGCTTACGCCATATGAAAACGAAGAAGCTGAATCCAATGGCTCTGAAGGTGAAGAAAGCCTCTGGCCCGGATGAATCCCCAATGTTATGCCAAAAACCACTATACCGGCGTTCCCCGAAATTTTAAGGATGGTGCTACTGAAATGTTTGGATGAAGGCTATTTCCCAGACAGATGGAAGGTCCAGATGCTGGTTTCGCTGCCGAAACCGGGGAAGCTGCCAGGGGACCCATTATAGAACCATATTCTGGTGGATACCCTCGGAAAGCTACTGTAAAGGATCATCCTTAACAGGCTCACACAGTCCACGGAGGGCGAGAGTGGTCTATCGAGGAAGCAATTCGGATTCCAAAAGGGAGTCTCAACGGCGGATGCAATCAGGACAGTCGTGTATAGTGCAGAGAAGGCATCCACATAAAACAGGAGAGGAAATCGATCACGATTACGGCGGTGGTTATAGTTAACACCAGGTGGCACCTGGTTCCATCCTAGGTCAAACGCTCTGGAACGGCGAAGTACTACCGTTGTAGCTGCCCAGTGGAGTTTAAATCGTTGGATTCGCTGACAATGTCGTGTATAACTGGCGAGACGTTAGAGGAGGTCGAGATGTTGACGGCGGAGGCGGTGGATACCATCGAAGCGTGGATGACCGGAGCAAAACTGCAGCTGGCCTATCATAAGACGGAGGGAGTGCTAGTGAGCAACAGGAAAGCCGTTCAACTAGTAAACCTCAACGTCGGAGAACACGAATTATGATGCTGGATGATGGTCGACGACCGTTTAAATTTCAACGTACATGTCGATTACGCCTGCGAAAAGGCGTCAAAGGCTGTCAACGCGATCAAAGGATCATGCCAAACGTCGACGGGCCGAGTAGCAGCAAGAGACGCCTAATGGCAAGCGTTGTAATCTCAACTCTTAGGTATGGAGTTCCGGCCTTGGCCGTAGCGCTCAAAACAAAGCGTAACCGAGAAAAACCGTTACCGAGTCATGCGGGTCGCAAGCGCCTACCGAACGATTTCAATACAAAATTAAAAATTAACAAGTCTCCGAAATCACCAAAGTTTGTTGGGAGCTGCAGTCAAGTTTCCTGTGAACTTTTTTCACGTTTTCTTTTATTTTTCAAGTCTGCATCTTATTTTTTTTAGGAATTTTCTTTAAGATGCCTTTGTATTTTTATAAAATTGTACTGGTACTGTTTTCAGATTATTTTTTATTCAGTTGGTTTTAAGGAGATGCATATATTAAAAAAAAATACATATATTGTTAAATATTAGTAGTGATTTGAACCAACGGTAAGAATGCCATTAGGGTCACTCACAAATTAGTGAGGTGTTTTTCCAATGTGGAGAAAAGGTTTTAATGATGTTTAAAAAAATCCCCGAGCTTCTTAAGAAAGCATCCTGAATTTGTGAAAAAGTTCCATGATCTTCTTGAAACAGTTTACTGATTTTCTCAGAAAACAAACACAAAGTTCCTAAAAAACGTTTCGAAACATTAGCAAAAAGCTTTATAAACTTTTGGAAAAACAATACCTGCAAAGCTGGAAAAAGCAACCTAAATTTCTGAACATAGTCCCCTTTAATTCTAGAAAAAGTTCCCTGTACTTTTGGAGAAGTCCCTTATACTTTGAAAAAGTTATCTAAATTTCTGGAAAAAGTACCCTGATTTTTTGGCAAAAAAGCGAACCCATCCCTAGTAGCACACTTGTTGCCATTCGAAGTTACTACAACAAATTATGACCGTACTGTGCTACTTGGGATGAACGTTGGAGAAAACCTTCTAAACATCAAGAAAAAAAATCCGGATCTACAGGAAAAAGTTAGATGAATTTCTAAGCCGAAAATTCCGCGGACTTCTGGAAGAAACAAGGGAAAATGTAACGTAAATTTCTCAGGTAAGCACCCTGAAAATGCCAAGAACTTTTTGGACAAAGCTCTCTAAACTTCTTGAAAACAATCTCTGAGCTTTTGAAAATAATGTCGAACAAAATTTTGCACATTTTGAAATACGTGCTTAAATTTCTAAAACTTTTGAAAAAAGTTTCTTGAATTTCTGGGAAAATGTCCCTAAGTTTCGAAAAAAAGTTTCCTGAATTATTTAGAAAAACGCTCCCTGAACTCAAATTCTGGAAACAATTCCTAAAATTTCGAAAAATGTGAAGAACACGCAGTAAACTTCAAAGCAGACGCAGGCAAAAATAAATAACGCCTTGCTTAGCTTTAAGTATTAAACTTTATCAATACATTATCTAATTGTAATTGCACAAATATCAGACGTAAGAATATTGAATAGAAGTACATTTATTACATTTATTTTCAGTGCTATTAATTACATTTCCAGTACTTTTTCGTTATTAAAATTCAGCAACGCATGTCTATTATTTGCTTTACAACTTTAGAATAAAATGAAAACCGGTATTGATCACATTCATTATTAATTACAGAAAAAAATCTTATTATTCCGGAAAAGACTTTCCGGAACATTAAAAGCTTCAAAAACTTCTAGAAAAAGAACACCTGAAATTATGGAAGGAGGAAGGGAAAAATAAACTTGAATTTCTTGGTAATGTCCCTTTGATTTCTGGAAAAGTCTCCTCAAGTTTTGGTAAGAGTCCCCGAATTTGTGGAAAAAGTTCTCTGAACTTCTAGAAAGGTACCGGAAGAGATGCCAGGATTTCTCAAAAAAGTAGCATGAACAAATCTCGAGTACTTTATCAAAAGGACGTAAGTCAGAAAATGTAAACAAACGCGTTGTTCATGGCATGTTATTAAAAAATCATGTATACATGCCCATATTTGTTGAACTTTTTGATGGATTATTTCTGAAAGTTTTAACTACCTTTTTACCCAACGCACAGTGGGCAAAAATGGAACCAAAATCCCATTAATTTAGACGGCGCAGGGTTGTCCTGCAAAATAGCTTTTCTTATGAGAAAAAATGCGGGAAATCGAATGGTGTTGGTTTCATTTAGGGCTGACCACAGTAAGTGTCCCATTTTGCCCATTTCTCCCCTCATTTTGGATGCAAATAAGGTTTATTACCCAAAAACAGAACTTGGTGCTGTTATATTGCATCCAAATGCACTGTAAATTTGCAGAAAAACCTGAAAAACTAAATGGAACAGATTTCACTTTGGTCGGATGCCAGGAAGTGGTCCATATTGCCAATTTAACCCGGTTCTCCCCTCATACTTGAATAAACTCATACACCATGCTGTTCTGAAGATCGGCGCTAGTAATATTGCTCTCACTTGCGCTGTACTTATGTAAAAATGTCAGGGAAATCGCATGGGGAGGGTTTCGTTCAGAGTTGACCTCAGTAAAGGGTCCATTTTACCCGATTTCACCTCATTCTTGAATATACTCATATACCATGCAATTCTGAAGATCGGCGCTAGTAATATTACTCTCACTTGCACTGTACATATGTAAAAATGTCGGGTAAAATGGAAAATTTGCAGAACCGCATGGTACATGGGCTTTTTCAAGTATGAGGAGAAATCGGGTAAAATGGACAATTTTCTGTTGGCAACCCTAAACAAAACCATCATCATTCAATGCTTCAGACATTTTTACACAAGTACAGTGCAAGTAAGAGCAATATTGCTAGCGCCGATCTTCAAAACAAGATGATTTAAATGATATTATAAAATTGTGAGGGGAATTCGGGTGAAATGGACAATTCACTGAGGTCAACCCTAAACAAAACTATCACCATTCGATTCTCCGGACATTTATACGTAAGAACAGTGCAAGTAAGAGTAATATTATTATCGCCGATCTTCAAAACGACATGGTATATGAGTTTATTCAAGTATGAGAGGAAATCGGGTAAAATGGACCTTTACTGAGGTCAACCCTAACAAAACCCTCCCATTCGATTTCTTGACATTTTTACATATGTACAGTGCAAGTGAGAATAATATTACTAGCGCCGATCTTCAAAACAGCATGATTTAAATGATATTATTAAATTATGAGGAGAATTCGGGTAAAATGGACCCTTTACTGTGGTCAACCCTAAACAAAACTATCACCATTAGATTTTCCGGACATGTTTACATATGTACAGCGGAAGTGAGAGTAATATCACTAGCGCCGATCTTCAGAACCGCATGGAATATGAGTTTATTCAAGTATGAGGGAGAACCGGGTTGAATTGGCAATATGGACCACTTCCTGGCATCCGATCAAAGTGAAATCTGTTCCATTTAGTTTTCCGGTTTTTTGTTTTGCAAATTTACAGTGCATTTGGATGCAATATAATCACACCAAGTTCTGTTTTGGGTAATAAACCTTATTTGCATCAAAAATGAGGGAGATATGGGCATAATGGGACACTTACTGTGGTCAGCTCTAAATGAAACCAACACCATTCGATTTCCGCATTTTTTCCCATAAGAAAAGCTATTTTGCAGGACTCCAACCCTGCGCCGTCTAAATTAATGGGATTTTGGTTCCATTTTTGCCCACTGTGCAACGGTGTAAAATCACTTTTGCACTTTTTGGAAAAAATGTACATACGTCGCTTGTGTTGAAAAGTAGCTTGCGAATCATTGTTATATCAATTGAATGCCTCTTAACGACGCGTTAAAAAAGTCTTTATACCACAAGGTTAAAAAATTAGATTTTGTTTAGTAAAATTGATTTTTTAGCAAAGATATTTTTAAACCGTTTTGTTGCAGAAAAACTAATACGTCATTTTTATAATTTCGACGTATCTGTGTGAACTATGACTACTTGACGTAACATCTTACTATGACTACTTGACGTAACATTGTCATTCGCAAAATGACGTATCACTTTGACGTAAGTAACATGCCATCTATCATACTGACTTATCAAAATGACGTATTGAGGGTTATTCCGAGTAGTCGAAGTGACGTTTGTCACTTGATGAAGTGAGAAGAGTCACCTGCAGTGACGTGACTCTCCTGGGCAAATCGATTGGAGAGTCACGTCACTGCAGGTGACTCTTCTCACTACCAAGTGACAAACGTACTCTGACTCGGAATAACCCTATAATGTTTTCTTGAATTTTCACTCCTATTTAGTGTAATTTTAAAGCACAGTGATGTAATATCTTTTACCAATGTGTCATTCAGTGGAATTTAATTGGGATAAACATGCCTGGTTTTCAAATAGGTATATAAATAAATTCAAAAAAATTCAATGCTGATTTTCTCATTTTCGTCCAAATGTTACTTACGTCCATGTGAAAAAGTACTCGAGAAATGCCTAGAATATGCCAAAACTTCGGAAAATTCGGTCCCTGAACTTCTGATACAAGTTTTCTTAACTTCCGGGAAAAGTCTTTGAACTTCTGGGAAAAATCCTTGAATTTTTGAAAAAATGTCAGCATTCTCATACAGTTCCCTAAACTGTTGAATAAAAAACACAGAAGTCCTAGATGAAGTTCCATAAGATTCTGGAAAAATATCCTGCCCATTTTTAAAACGTCATTTGAATTTTTGGAAAACGTTCCATAAATAAACAAGAAGTTTAGGGAACACTTCTGGGAAGATTTCCAGATCTTTTTTAAAAAAAAGTGCGCAAAATTCTTTGAAAAGTCCTTTGAACTTTTGGAAGTTAAAAAAAAATTCCCCGAATTCCTGAAAGAAAGGACCTTGGAAAATTGGAAGTGTTTGGAAAATGTTTCCCAAATCCTGGAAAAAAAATCTGTGAACTTTGGTGACGGACCAGCTCTGCCGGCTCGAAGAGATAAATCCTGTGTGGGCCACTCACAAACTGTGATGTTGACTTTCTTCCATTGGGTACCGAAGTGAGACATCGA
>JASCZW010015625.1:0-20171 GCA_034211315.2 Aedes japonicus
AATCATTCAACAGTTTTTCCATAGTCTTTAACAGGACTGATGAAAGACTATCTCGCTTTCCTATTTTAGGTATAAAGATAACTTTTACTTTTGTCCATGAAGATGGAATATGTTTGAGTCTCAAACTTGCCCTCAAAATCTCAACTAATGGCGAGATCAACATTGCTTCGCCGTTTCGAAGCAATGCTGGAAATATTCCGTTCATTCCTGCTGATTTTTAAGACTGAAAAGCAGAGATCGATATTCTCACTCAGCTGGTTGAAAACCATGCTCTCTCTCTCTCTCAAGCAGGTTGTCGATGAGTAGCGAACCGTTCACATTTTCATCTCTTCTATTTCGCCCATAATTCATTATCCTCTCTCTTGCAAATGCAAAAATATCTCTCTTCAAAATTCACCGAAAATATTTTCTCATGTCACATTTTTCACTTAAAAACATTCTACCTGGATCGTATACGAAAAGGAAAAAACCGAAAATAAGGCCAAGCCGGTGAACACCGTTACCGCCATGGACCATCATTGTAGAATTATAATGTCAGAATAAAACAAGCATGAAGACTGTTGCATTTTCAGGTGTCAAAAAGTAAGTGAAAAATAATTATCGGCATTCACTGAAAAAGAAACGATTTATCAGCTACTCATGCTCTCCGAAAATTATAAATCGCCGTTGCTCTTCTCGCGACAACTGCTGTAAGCGTATAATAGTCTCTCGCTTCTCACATTCTCATCTGTTTCTCCAAGCGGGTGAAAAAGGACATTTCTCTTCTCAAGTAGGCGAAAATTTCGATCTCTGCTGAAAAGATTTCAGTGCTCTTTCTACCCAGGCTTTCTTGAAGATTAAAGCCTGATTGCAATTAAATTTGGACGCATTCAAGTGATCATAACTCAAGAATTGAACAACATACAAGGTTGATCAAAAAGTCGAACAGAAGAGTATTTTTTCAGCTTTCAAACGATATATCACAAGCTATTACATTTCACCGTTTCCAAAGAACTGTCGCACTTTACTTGTAATCGATGCCATCATGATCTGCACAGTCACTGGTGACACTGTACGGGCGAACGTATTCCACTTTAAACACATTTGTTTAGCATTTGTCACTTCGTTAACGCATCCTCGAAGTTTTCGCTTGACAATTGCCCATTATTTTTCGATCGTTCTGAAATCAGGACAATTCGGAGGATTGATCTCTTGGGCGACGAAATTAACATTGTTTGCAGCATACCAATCTAGTAACTCCTTAGAGTAGTGGCAGCTGGCTAGATCCGGCCAAAACATAACGTTGGTCTTGTGTTGCCAAATGAAGGGTAAAATCTGCATTTTCAGACACTCATGAATGTAAACCTTCGACGACATTGTGTGAGATGTGATGAAAACCTTGGTTTTAAGGCCACAGCTGCAGATTCATTGTCAAATCAATAGTTTCCGAGCAAACTTATCAGTAAAACAAATTTATACCTGGAAGGGACATCCCCACGACTAAACTTTAGTGATCGTCAGTCGGTGCGAATCAAAACAAACCCAAAAAAGGAGAGAGTTCCTATCCCATGTGCGCATCAATAAACAGAGTGCACACAATAGATTGCTAAAATAACTATACAAGCCACAGTGGTACATGAGCGTCTTTCCATGCGTCAATTTTTGCCTGTTGAAGTGGCGGACTTGTTCCGTTGCTACAACCTACCCCGCAGTGGGATGTTAGGCAAAGATTTACGTCCATGGTTCGAGTACTATTGGATACATGCCCTTTCACTCATTTTTCAAAACATCTGTTAGATTTCCTACCTGCCGTACTCTGACGGAACTTTCAACACTTTCTCTTCACATCTTTCATTCTAGTCAAAAACATTAATGTTCACTCTTGGTGCCTCATGAGCGAACATCTCCTTCTACATAATTCTTTTGATGTTTGTGCACAATTAATTTTCTTTTCTCAAGTTCCATGATCCGTAATTTAGAAATGTGTCGATCAATCGAGGAAAAACTTTTCACCAATTTCTTCGTCAATGAAACATCAACAAATGCCTGTCAAACGTTTTTTTGTTCCAAACACTTGGGACGCGGTGGTGTAATAAACCGTGCGTCCAGATTTACTTTTAATCGAGCTTTATATCAGCCAAGTTATTGACTGCGATTTTTGTTTTAACAGACATTTGAGGTGTCCTTGTAGAACGTCTTGCATCTTCAAGTGATCTATCCCTATTTGAATCTATACACACACGGGATCCAGGAAAATAGGTTTCCATTATCAATTTTAACGTCTCACTAGGAGTTTTTGTAAAAACTACATCCTCATTTTTCAGATTTCTAAGTTGAATCGTATGAACTTTTTCCAGAGCCGTGTTTAGTCTTGCGACTTCCGGAGTATTACTTGTTTTCACACGTTAAAATCCAGGATATTAGTTTGGATATACTTATTGCTTTGTTGTTCTCAGAAGGTGCATTCCTACAGGGGGTCCAATCTGAGGTTCTTTTCGCTTTGTTTAAAAATCTACGGAATGTTTTACTCAGACGTTCCAATTTTGAGTTCCACCACGGAACATCCCTGTTGGAGGACGATTCTTTGATAGGACAGCTAATATTGTGTGTGTGTGTGTGTGTGTGTGTGTGTGTGTGTGTGTGTGTGTGTGTGTGTGTGTGTGTGTGTGTGTGTGTGTGTGTGTGTGTGTGTGTGTGTGTGTGTGTGTGTGTGTGTGTGTGTGTGTGTGTGTGTGCAATCTAACACTCATTGACCGGCAACAAACCCTCAAGTGACCATTGGAAGCAGCTTTAATCCGAGAGCTAGAAAGTGATAGCTCTACTGCAGATCCAGCAACCCATTTCAGTATGTCTGGAGAGTCACACCCATTCCGAGGTTACTTTCACATACAATTAGCCCCACATGTAAACATTACCGATATAATTTGGATGAGGGCACTGCAACACACTTCCTGATTTGGAAATGTTAAATTTCCAAACCAGGCTCGTATTTGGTATTATTTAAAAATAAGATTAACGTTATACAGCAACCGTTCGCTAACTGGGCTAAGTGCACAGCCCAGTTAGCGGATGCTGCTCGGTAGCTGGGCTGACATTTCAAATGTAAATAAACTTCGAGGGGGCTTTCGATCAGATTTCGGTTGGGATATTTCATTTGCACAATACATAAATGAAATATTGTTTTTAAGTCTTATGCGTTATTGCGATGTAGCTTATTGTGCACCCCATTGTGCAAAATGTTTGACTTAGTTTGTATGAAATTGCGACTCAATTTAATACAGTTTGACCAGTTTTCATTGCTCTACAAAACTCATATGCCTTTTACATGCCCCTTGCTGATTCTGACAACAAAATGTCAAATGCTGTTTTTTGAAGTTTATTTGCTTTTTAACTGGGCTATAGCCCAGTTAGCGAACGCCCAGTTAAAAAGCAGCCCAGTTAAACAGCACCCAGTTAGCGAACAGTTACTGTATAGTTCTAGTCAGATATATCTCACCAA
The DNA here is from genome assembly GCA_034211315.2 of Aedes japonicus. NCBI lineage: Eukaryota > Metazoa > Arthropoda > Insecta > Diptera > Culicidae > Aedes > Aedes japonicus. Next base: position 3,479 of record JASCZW010015625.1, read on the forward strand.
TTGCTGCTTCCTTCGTTACACTCTTTTGTTCATTGGTAAACATAAAAATTCTCGACGTTGATTCGTAATTAATTTCATGCACTCGCGACAAAATAAGCGCAACGATTAACGTGGCCAAACCGCACGTTAGATTTGTAACCTGCATAAGAAAACTCTGTACACCACGTGGTGAACGCATCTGAAATTATGTGGCACCCTTTCGCGCACGCATGCGCATTGTCCACATTTGCTGCTTCTGGCAAGCAATTGGCCGTTTTCTACATGCACTGGTCTTCATTTTTTTTCACTCCACACTCTGCCAATAATCAAATCCCCGCTATGAGGCGACTCTATATCGAACTTCAAAACTGCTAATAATCATCGATTTACTCGCGACAAAGTAGACAAACACTCATACTTAATAGTATATGCCCGGATGTCTCAATACTACCACTAATAATCAAAACTGATGTAACTCTTCTTCAGCACAAACCACCAAAAAAAGTGGAAATACTACGGACACTCACACATTTCGGGAGGGCATCGATTGTATTCACTACGTCTTTTCCAAAGCACGCGGATACGTTATGATTTCACTGTTATTTAAAGTTAAATTACGAATTATTGTTTGATTTATTTTTTCGTGAAAACGGCGTAGCAAAAACAAAACACGTCAGTTTCAAGCCGTGCTGCGATCGATTCTTTGATAGAACAGCTAATATTGAAACAATTAAAAATCTTATCGTTTACCTTTCGGGAGAATGATTCCAATATCAAAACTGAATCAACCTTTTCTCCTGCTGTAAATAACTCTGAATTCAAATATTGTACATATTGATCCCAGTTTGTTTTCCTAGGATTTCGAATTGTAGTAGTTGACCGATTTCGCCACTTCAATCAAACACAATGTGTCTATGGTCTGATAATGACGTTTCTTCAGAGACTTTCCAATTTTTGTTTTTGACGTAGACTACGTCTTATGGCAAGGATAGGGTGTCAATTGAAAATCTAAAAATAAGCGACCGTCACAAAATATCGTTACAAATTAAACCCTAATAACTTAATAAATGCTCGATAGATTTTCAAGATGTTAACATCAATCGGTTGTAAATTTTCCCGCGTATCATTTCAATTATCAAACATTATCGGTTAACAATTTTAAACTATTGAAAATAATCCAAATAAGAGGTGATGTCTAATTATATCGATTTATCAGAGTAAATTTACTACATCCGCTTTACTTTCCTATCACAGACTTCAAATTTAAGTAAGGAACGCCTCGTTCATTTCATTGCACGACATATATTGGGGACACCCTAAAATTTTATTTATTCGCTCGGCAGCTACGGAACTGTGCATAGCGGCTGTGGCCAGTAATGCCCTGGCAGCTGGCGTTTGCGCATGCCATGCAGGAGGGTACGTGGGCAAGCAAACTAAAAGAATGAAGGATTTGCGGCTGTCGCCGACGAGTGACTAGCTGGACAGCCAATTTTAATGCAGCCGTATGCTATGCAATGCGCTTAGCATATTTGGAGGGAAACATGCATGAACCTGTTGGTAGCCATATCACGATATGATGGACATGTATATGTATAGGTATATATGTATATAATATAGAAATATATGTAGATGATATAGGTAATTATAAAAATGATGTATATGTATGATGGCAATGATATTGAAATAGTTTAGTGTTTAAAGTTTGCAATCAAAATGTTTGTACAGGGAGAACGTTATTTTTCGGAGTTGAACGAACTGCACCACGGTCCCGAAATTTCGACAGAATTCCTTTAAGTATTAAATGATGTATTTCACACAAAAATCAGTGCGGTTGTGTTCCATAGGTGCACTGGCTGCCAACAAATTGGTCAGGTAACTGATTGCGCTGCAGGTTGTTGCAAGCAAGCCGTTGTATGTGTGTGTGATCTTGTCAGTTGCCATTTTTTGGTAAGGCGCTACGTACAACGGCTGAAATAACCTGGTTCTTCAAAAGACCGACCAATTTGAATTTGGCCAATTTAACTCAGAGAGAGTTTGTTTGATCTGAATTTATCTTACATTACTGTTCAAGTTCTTACCAATTGACAGACAGCAGTGGCTAAAACAATTTAGGTTTTCTCTTCGTTGCATACCTGAGCATTATGTATATTTGGCTACCGTCACGAAAAATTGAATCAGCGGATGCTGAAAATTCGATCATTTCTTGATTGATTTCTTTTTGAGATTTTCTTGATGCAAGCCGCTACGAAACTAAAGAAACTAATCAAACGGTGTAACGTAGTCTACGTCAACCGGTAGTGTGTTATACACAACCCCACTGATTTTTTTTCATAAATTGTTCTATTGCACAATATAAAGTCTAAGACTTCTAGTCTTATAGCATTTCAAAAGGTAGGCTCGTTTCGCCTATTGCATGTATCTATATTATTAGATGAGAGATATTCCAATAAGCAATCACCTCGACATACTACCCAAACGGTATGATGCGCATTGGCATCAGAGACAATAATGAACGACTTGTTGTTTGCTCTGCAGTACTGCAGTTCTAGACCAACTCTGCTTGTCATCATAGAACAACTTATAGTCCTGTGTTTGAATACCTAGTATTTTTCCCTTATTGGGCCATGATTCTTGAATTAGTGCCACACCGAGTCCCTCCTTTCTGAGCCTCCTACTCATAACAGCAGATGCACTTTTTGCACGATGGAGGTTCACCTGCAGGAACTGGATGTGCTACACTTTTCGATTGGCGCTGCCCAAGATGTTTAACTTTTCGCAGTTCTGTTTCACCAAACCGGAAGTTCAGGACGTAGTTTCTTTTTTTTTTTTTTTTTTTTTTTTTACGAATTCATTTATTTGTACAGGCTCAATCGAATCAACTTTACAGAGCCAAGTTTTCATGTTTATATACATCAGTTATCTTAGAACTAAGGTTAAGGGGATAGAACCGATTACTCGCGGTCGTCTCGAGGTTAATAGGAATAACAATTTTAAGGATGGGAAAATTGGGGTGGAAATTTTGAGCAAAGCATAAGGAACAATGGTTTTCTTATATCTAGAACTTCAAATTACATTTTTTTAATTGGATAACTCACTCACACACACACAATCACACTCACACACACACACACACACACACACACACACACAACCACACTCACACACTGGCGCACACATTCCTCACAAATTTAACCTAAACAAGTTAGTTAATCAAACTACAATCTAAGGTTAATGTTAGTCAAAAACACATAAATGAGTTTCATAAACTCCAGATCGCGCGCAGCCAAAATATCTCGAATCGGTACATTGGGTTGTCTACCTCGAGCCCGAAGGGAATCATACAGCCCAGATCTGACTCCACGATGCTCAGCACAAAACCAAATAACGTGATCTGCGTCCTGGTAACCTTGTCCGCATTCACAGAGATTGCTGTCTCCCAGCCCAACACGGAACAAATGAGCGTTTAAAGAATAATGATTGGACATGAGGCGGAGACATCACACGAATGAAGTCTCGACCCACATCTAATCCCCTGAACCAACATTTCTTAGACACCTTTGGAGTGATAGAATGTAGCCATCGCCCCAGTCTCCTCTACTCCATTTATACTGCCAGCTATCGAGTGATATCTGACGAAAAATATGGAAAAATTCGTTGAAGGCGATTTGTCGATCATAAATATCGCCTTCCATAGCGCCCACCCTGCAAGCGAGTCCGCTTTCTCATTGTCAGGAATCGAACAATGAGAAGGGACCCACACAAAGGTGATAATAAAAAAAACGTGAAGATAAAGCACTTAGAAGACCTCGTATTTTCATAAGAAAATAGGAGGTGTGCTTTACCGGCCTCAAGGAGCGAATAGCCTCTATAGAACTAAGACTATCCGTGAAAATGAAGTATTGATCCGGTGTAAAAGAGGCAACAGTTTCTAAAGAAAAATAAATTGCTGCCAATTCCGCGACAAAAACAGAACAAGGTGCTTGAAGTTTACGAGCGACGCTATAATTTTCATTGAATACACCAAAGCCAGCGGAGTCTTCTATCAAAGACCCGTCTGTGAAAAACGTTTTGGTGGAATCAACTAGGCCAAACTTTGCAGCAAATATCACCGGAGCAATCATAGGACGATGATGCTCTGGGATTCCATGAAGCTCCTGTTTCATGGATAAATCAAAATGAACCGAATTTCCGAAGTCGGAGAAGGAAACACAATTGAGAATATTAAGCGAAGGGCTGACATCCTGTGTTATGTACAAATGATACAAGCTCATGAAGCGGGTTTGAGGATTCAACTCTAGGAGCTTCTCAAAATTTTCGATCACCTGGGGTTCATAACTTCACACCTGGTGAGGAGCCGGAGAGATAACTCTGTAAACCGATCTGAGAGTGGCAACATGCCAGCCAGCACTTCAAGACTCATGGTGTGAGTCGAGTGCATGCAACCTAACGCGATACGAAGACACCGATACTGAATACGTTCCAGTTTAATGATGTGCGACCGAGCCGCTGACTGAAAACAAAAACTACCGTATTCCATACCCGACAAAACCGTTGTCCGGTACAACGTTAGAAGATCTTGCGGATGCGCTCCCCACCAGGTCCCGGTAATTGTGCAGAAAAAATTGACCCTTTGCTGGCATTTTCGCTTCAGGTACTCAATGTGAGATCTCCAGGTGCACTTTGAATCGAACCAGACCCCAAGATATTTAAATGACATGGAATGAGTTATCGGTGTACCCAAAATTTGAAGTTTCGGTTGTGCAGGGTTATGCTTCCTAGAAAAACTACCAACTCAGTTTTCTCCGTAGAGAATTCGATACCTAGCTCTAGAGCCCAAGTAGACAAATTGTCTAAGGTATCCTGCAAGGGTCCTTGTAGATCGACCCCATTGGGTCCCGTGACAGACACTACGCCGTCATCTGCAAGTTGTCTCAACGTACAGTTGTCACCTAGACAACCGTCAATGTCTTTGACATAAAAATTATATAAAAGAGGGCTTAAACATGATCCCTGGGGGAGACCCATGTAGCTAAATCGAAAAGCTGTAGAGTTTCCATGAGAAAAGCTCATATGTTTCTCTGACAGCAAATTGTACAAAAAATTGTTCATTAATGGTGAAAAACCACAAGCATTGAGTTTATCTGAGAGAACTTCAACAGATACTGAATCAAAAGCCCCCTTGATATCCAAGAATACAGAAGCCATTTGCTCTTTTTAGCAAAAGCTAACTGAATATCTGTGGAAAGCAACGCGAGACAGTCGTTCGTTCCCTTACCCCTACGGAAACCATATTGAGTATCTGAAAGCAGGTTATTCGTCTCAACCCATTTGTCCAGACGGAAAAGGATCATTTTCTCCAACAACTTGCGAATGCAAGATAACATCGCGATGGGTCGATAGGAGTTGTGGTCGGACGCGGGCTTACCAGGTTTTTGAATGGCAATAACTCTCACCCGTCTCCAATCATCCGGTACAATGTTGAGTTCCAGACACTGATTAAACAAGTTCAACATGCGCCTCTTCGCGACGTCTGGGAGGTTCTTGAGCAAGTTGAACTTGATCCTGTCAGCTCCTGGAGCCGTATTGCCACACGAAAGGAGTGCGAGAGAGAGTTCTACCATTGAAAAGGGTTGGCTAATCTCATCTATCGAATTCGTTGTTTCGCGAGGAAACATTTGTGCTGGCACAGAATCTGGACAAACTTTTCGCGCGAACTTGAGGATCCATTGGTCCGAGTACTCCTCGTTCTCGTTGTTCGTAATTCTGTTACGCAATCTTCGCGCCGTATTCCAAAGGGTACTCATCGACGTTTCGCGCGATAATCCGTCCACGAATTGTCGCCAGTAACCGCGTTTCTTGGCCTTGATGAGGCTCTTAAATTCTCGTTCGAGAGCCGTGTACCTTTCAAAGTGCTCAGGTGTTCCACGTCTACGAAAAACTTTGAACGCGTCAGACTTTTGCGGTAAACCTCGGTGCATTGCTGATCCCACCATGGGGAAGGAGGTTTCCTGCGAAATGACGTCCCTGGAACTGGTCGAGTTTGAGCTTGAAGCGCGCTTTCCAAAATCAGGTTGGAGAGGAAGTTATATTCCTCCAGCGGTGGAAGCCCTTCTACCGTTGTTACGGCTTCATCTACTGCTGTCTTGAAGCTTGTCCAATCGATATTACGAGTTAGATCATACGTGACGTTGATGGATGCCGGTGGAGTGAGCCCGGTGGCAACCGAAATTTTTATAGGCAAATGATCACTACCGTGGGGATCCTGGATCACATTCCACGTGCAGTCCAACGATAATTAATTCGAGCAAAGTGTGAGGTCTAACCTACTACCAAGTGAGGATGGACCAGCCAAGCGTGTAACTTCTCCATTGTTGAGAACTGTCATATTGAAGTTGTCACAGAGGTCATATATCAAAGAAGACCGGTTGTCATCGTACAGTTCTCCCAGCCTGTACCGTGAGAGTTAAAATCTCCCATGACCAACCGCGGAGCAGGCAGAACCGAACAAATATCTGAAAGTTGTTTTCGGTTAATTGGTGCTCTAGGAGGAATGTACACGGAAGCAATGCAAAGGCTTTTATTTTTAATAACAGCCTGACATGCGACAACTTCAATACCTGGAATTGGAGGAAAATTCACTCTATAGAAGGAGTAGCACTTTTTGATCCCCAAAAGTACTCCTCCTCCACGTGAATCCTCACGATCAAGCCGAATAATGTTGAAATCGTTAATCGGAAGATCGATTTCGGCTGAAAGCCATGTTTCACAAAGAGCAAATGCATCACAACCGATATTGTGAGCTAAAAATTTGAATGATTCCAATTTAGGAATAAGACTTCGACAATTCCACTGCAGAACAGTGATCAAATCCCCGACCTCTTTTGGCAAATTATCCATCGAAGGAAATGATAGCTGCAAGGATGGGCCACTAGGACGTAGTTTCTTTCCGAAATTATTTTTAAAGATTTTTCGTCGACATTGAGCAACCAATCAGCATGTTTATTTGAATTTGATTCAATATTCTTCCAACCATTTGTGCTCAGTTCATCATTCTGACTCTCAATGAGTCCTTGGAGCCCTTCATCGCTGAAATCAGCACTTAGTGCATTGGACGTATCTGGACGAGGGATGTATTTTACGTCCAGAGCAACAAGTTCAGCATTCCCAAGGAGTTAGAGCCCTAGTAACGCCTTTTAGCCATTTCCAGGGTTGTTACGAGAAGTCTGAAAATAAATCCGCGCCAAATCCGCGCGAGTTCAAAATCAAATCCGCGCCAAATCCGCGCGAGTTCAAAATCAAATCCGCGCCTTCAAATCCAATCCACACACCAATGTTCTATAACTTATCAAGCATCAAATATATAGGATGGGGAACGGCTTTATCAGTAGGCGAACCTATTTCAAACAAGGGGTAAACAATAACATGCATCACTCATTTTTGACGGTATGCTACAAATAATATAAGTAGATTTTTGATTAATTTCCTTAAGAAAAACCCAGCGCCCACACATCAGCTTCGACCTACCCCGCAGTGGGATGTTAGGCAAAAATGTCGTTGGTTCGAGTACCACTGTACACATGCCCTTTTCGCTCAATTTTCCTAAAAACATCTGTCATATTTCCGAGCCTGCCGCACACTAGCGGAACTATCAAAACTTTCTCTTCATATCTTTCATTCTAGCCAAAAAACATTGTTGTTCACTCTTGGTGCCTCATGGTGATGAGCGAACATCTCCTTCTACATCACACATATTTTAATAACTTACGAGAAATTGAAAAAAAAAATCTTGGAAGCCGAGGAATTTCTGTGGAATAGTTAACATTACCGAAATGTTGTTAAATCGTACAAGAACTTTTTATGATCTCCAAGATTGTGAATAGGTGGAAATTTTATGAAATTGTTTCAAAAGTATTGGTTTCTTTATTCTCGTTATGGTTGGGTTCGAAAACCCTAGTAGCACACTTGCTGCCATCCGTTTGAGATAACAAAAATATGACTTCCTAAGTCATAATCAAGTTACTACAACTAATAAAGACCGTAGTGTGCTACTTGGGAAATTATCGAGTAGTAAGAAGTTTAAGTTCTTCTTAAAACTTAAATACCCTGAACTTTTGGGATGTTTTCGGAACGATTGGAAAGTTTCTCCTGGATCACCTGGAAAGATCCCTGAAGTTCTAGGAAGCTCCCCAAACTTATGGAAAAATTCTTTCATGGTTTCCTAAACTTTTCGAATGCTAAAAAAATCCAGTTTCCTGTTTATCTGGGACGTTTTCTGATCTTCTGGAAAGTTCACTTGATCTTGAAAATTTTTCTGAATTGCTGAATCCCCTGAGCATCCGAAAGTGTTTTCGAGGTTCTGGAAAGTTCCCTGAACTTTTGGGAAATATTCTAAATTTCTGGGACGTTCTCTGAGCGTCTAAGATGTGTGCTGACTTTTTGGAAAGTTTCCTGATCTTTAAGGGAGTTACATGATCTTTGTGAGCATTTCCTGAAGTTCTGAAAAGTTTTTTGAATTCATGAGAAACCCTGAACTCCAAGGAAGCTTCTTGAACTCCTACATGTTCGCTGAACTTCTAAGAAGTTCTGTATATGTCTAGCAAGTTTCATGAAATTCTAAGAAGTTCACTAAACCTCTAGGAAGATCCGGAAACTGTTGAAAAGCTTCATGAATTTCTTGACTGTTCTCTATTGGAAGTTCACTAATTTTCTGGAAAGTTCCTTGAATTTTTTGTGAAGTTCCCTGAACATCTTTAGTAGTTCTATGAACTTCTGAAAAATACCCAAAATAATCTGATAAGTTTTCTAAACTTCTGGAAGCCTCGCGAGTTTCTGGATAGTTACTTGAACTTCTGTGAAGAACCCTTTACTTTTGGAAACTACCCTGAACTCGTGCTAAGCTCCTTGAATTCGTGGACAATTCCCTGAATTTCTAGGAAACAATCTGAATTTCAGGAAAGTTGTCTTAACTTCTAGGAAGAACCCTTAATTTCTGGAAAGCTCCCCGATTTTCTGGAAAGTTCCCTGATTTTATGGTATGTTCCTTTGACATCAGGGAGAGTAGCTAAACCTCGGGAAAGTCTAAGCCAAATCTAAAAAGTATAATAAGTTGCCTGAGTTTCTAAGTTCCCTGAGTTTCTAAGTGCACTGAATTTACAAGATTTTTTTCGAACTTTCGGGAATTTTTTTGTGTGTATCAGTTTCTTAACCTTTTCCGATATTGGGGGCGTAAATAATGCGGGCCGTAAGTCTTAAGGAAAGATTTGCAAAAATTCCTCAGGGTCACAAATCCCCAAGTTTTCGTCGAGAGAACTAGCTGAGGACATACGTAAACATCCGTTAGGCTGCAGTGCACCTATGTAACACAAAGGCCAACATATCCAGCTGCATCGCAACAGCTGGAAAAAATCATCAGTTGACAGTCCCTTGGCATGTTGAAATTCCCGCCTTTTTCCCGCATATTTCCCGATGATTTTGGATTCCCGCATTTCCCGATTTGCCCGAGTCTGTGGCCACCCTGGACATAATTTTACACGAAATCTTTCTTTACGTTCCTCGACTTTTTACAAACATGAATTACGTCTCGTGTAAAATTCATAATTTCTAAGTGTGCAGGTGATGCATTCGTTAGAACAAGGCAACCTATATCATTCTCGAAACACCACGGGCCGTATTTTGGATCTCGAAACGAACGACTTTTTGAACGTTGATGATTTCTAAGGACCCGTGTACATAAAACCATCGGCCCCATAGTGCCATTTGATACATGGCAGATATAAATATCCATGCACCAGCAGCTCATCCTCCAAGGATGATGGAATGATGCATGATGGAATGGACGGATTCCGTTTTCACCTCAACAAGATTGGTGTTGCGGATACGGTCTGCAAGAAAATAAACGACCCTATTGAACATGTGATCGCTTGTATTCAGCGCTTCCCAGGTTTGTTCAACGAACGCCTAGTTGCCGTTTTCTATTATTCGAGCTTTGACGCTGCTACAAACTGCTATTAGGAAACCTCTTCCGGAAGCATTCCAACTATTCAGTGGATTGACGCTCAGCTTCTAGTTCGTCCAGAAATATTCAATGCGGCGCAGCTGACGTTGGAGTAGTTTGCTTTCTTGGGGACGACTAGGATCTTCAAACGGTCTGTTTCGTCTAGCGACCACTCCGCGTAATGTTCCGACATCTTCCTTTGGGTAGTGTTTCTTAATGAGGCAAGGCAAGTTCCGAAGAAAAGAAGAGCGGCTTTGACATGCCTTTCTCACTGATTGTCAGCCATAAGAGGACGTTCTTCGAAAACTTCTTGTGTGAGATGTTCATCATGTTGATGCTCACCTCCTTCCTGAGAAACGTGAAACCGCCGGTCCCACACGGCCGGCCTCAACTTCCGCTTTCTCATGACGATGTCCATGTTGGTCAAATACGTCTGGCCGTTCGCACCGACCTCCCGGCCCAAGGAAGGATTTCGCCAACTTGCCTTGCGTCTTTCGGCGTCAGCGTTCGCTGCACCTTCCGGTCACGCAAAATCATCGGACGGCCGGAACCCGGGTTGCGCACGATGCTCTCACCTTTCTTCAGGAGCGCCAGGAACTTCTATATCGGCTCGGCTGCATCCGGCCGACACCAAGTGCGGCGGCACGATGACGGACTTCTTTGCTCCGGGTGGAGCCGGCGGTGTTTACAAACCATCGCACGGAGTTGCTTCACTGATTTCGTTATAACTGTCGTTAATGAACTGATAGTGCTGTGGTTTTTTTTAAGCAAGCGGTCGCAGTCGGTTGTGAACGCACTTTAGTGTTTTCATTTAGCCACGTCTTTGTTATTCCTACGATATCATAGAAACAATTACAATTGTACAATTGTGGGCGCCTGTAGAGGAACATCTGTAAAAGAACTGGAATAATAATGATCAATGATATCTACAGTCGTTTTCGTTTTTTCGAGACATATACGACTATTTCGGATGCAATATGTAGAGTTCATGTTTATTGTTTACTTATCTTCGGCAAGAAAACAGCGCAACTGAATGAACATTGCTAATCATTTTTGATATTTTCTCTCTAAAATAAATCGTTTAATGTGGTATTTTATTCGAATCAATCATAAGTTAAAATTTTGCAGAGAATCATTTCGGTAGAATATAGTCACCGACAAACCGAAGTGACAGCTTTTAGAGAGATCATTTAAATTCGTCCTCAAGACGTCAAATGCTTTGGTGGCATTTCGGTTCGTCGGTTGTTTAAAGACCTTATCAATCTAACACATTCCCTTCTTCGAAATACTCGAATCAGTAGCGTCTTAGTACTCCGGCTACTTTGTCCCTCGAATGGATCCTAAGAGTGAAACATACAACCCCCCCTTCCATGCACTACATCTGTATATACAACCTTTAAGTTTTCGCCATCCAATATCCCCTTCAGTGTACAGTACGCCATCCCCTTTTTCCCCAATATCACTTAGCACTTATAAGAGAGAGAGAAAAATGATTCTTTGCAAGGTAAAATCTTAAATTCTACAATCCAAAACAAAAACTTGTTGAACTATTTCAGATTGTGCAGCACAACAAAAACGCTAAGGTATTGCGTTTAATTTACATTTTCATATATCACGGTTGCGTTGATGCAGTGAACTGCACTGATCTGTTTGCCTTCACCCAAAAAATCGTCGTCTCAAACACACAAATTCGCATATAGAATTGAGGATATGAAGACCATTCGTGTGGGCATAATATCAACTAAATCATGATTTCTTTTATGAAGTAAAACCAATTGGATTAAGTTGATAACTGTCAAACGAACGGTACTCCATCACCATACCTGAACTGAAAAGTTGGGATGATTCGACGTCTTTCTGTACAAAAAAAAAACTGTTTCTGCTTCCCTTACCCAGCTGCTACTAACAAAACATACTGCCTCTCCTCCGTTGACGTATTCTTCAATCAAATTTGATTAAGCTGCTCAACAACTGCGAAAACGGTGGACTGCAGTATCTCTGATGCATGCCTAGCGATCCCCGAATCCTTTTGACCGACCACAACTAGGACAATCTCTAATCTCTTACCAATCTCTCACCTGATCGTCTCCAGCTGTCTCGCAACGAGGAAGTGGGTCGGTTCTTCCTGGCAACGGCGGATGTTCCCAGGGACACGGTTCTCTTCACCGAAGCACCAATGGTCATCGGACCCAAGTGGAACTTGGCCGAGTACGAACAACGATCGATGACTGTCCCTTGCGTGGGATGTTTTACCGACTGTCAACTGGGACTGTTTCGATGTGAAGCCTGCCATTGGCCGGCTTGTAAACCGGACTGCCCGGGACTGGAGAATGCAAATTTGCATGCCATCGAATGCAGTCTTCTAAGGTTTGGCGGTGGACCTAAGCCGAGGGACGACCCGGAAGCTATCTTCGATTACTACCGATACGATGCACTGTTGGTTCTCAAGTGTTTGGCGTTGCAAATCCGAAACCGGCAACTATTTGACCAGATGATGCAGCTGGAAAGCCATTACGAGGCTAGAAAGGGAACGCCATTCTACAAGGAAGCAGATGAACGCACTGTTCAGTATCTTCTGAAGAACTTCCTGCTACCGTTGAAGAAAACCGAGGAACAACAGGGAAAGACGGTCCTTCCGGTTTGTGACGCCAAGACTTTGCACAAAATCAGCGGTATACTTGAAGTCAACGCAATGGTCATTCCGCTTTCCAACGGACGTGAAATCTGCGGACTGTATCCTATGGGTTGCATGCTGGAGCACTGTTGTATGCCGAATTGTTTCTACACTTTCGATTGTTCCAAAGGCATGAAGCTGACCTTCAAGGCAGGAAGAAATATTAAGAAAGGTAACATCATAATTTTCTAACTAATGTTTTAATCGTAACTCAATCATCCTTCCAGGTGAACATTTGTCTACTACCTACACTCACTCCCTCTGGGGAACACAACAACGCAGAGAGCACCTGAAGGCCAACAAGTACTTTTCCTGCACCTGTGCCCGTTGCGGTGATCCCACCGAGCTTGGAACCTATCTCAGTGCCCTCAAATGTATGGGAATCGACGGTAACACATGCGCAGGCTACCAATTACCGATCGACCCCCTGAAGGAAACTAGCGACTGGAAGTGCAATCAATGCCCGGTACAAATCGAGGCTGATCAAGTTAACTTCCTGCTGTCGAAAATTGGGGAAGAAGTGGACGACGTTATGGAACGTAAAGCGTCCGTCAAACAAATGGAAGATCTCATTTCGAAGCTGCTCACCTTCCTACATCCGAACCATTACTTCCTGCTTCAACTGAAACATTCGCTAATTCAAATGTACGGTCACTTCAAGGGATATGCCACCCATCAACTCTCAGACATGATCCTTGCGGAGAAGATCGAAACTTGTCGGCAGATGATGCAGGTCATCGAAACGCTGGATCCGGACTCATTCCGTTTGAGTTTGTATGCGGCGGTGGTGCTCTACGAACAGCAGTCGGCATTGCTTGAAACCAACGAGCGTAAGATGCGTTCCGGGCTGCCAAAAACGGATCCAGCTGTGCAGAAGAACTACAACGAAGTGCTACACTGTTTGATGAGAGGCAAGAAAGTTCTAGTGAACGAGATGGGAACCCAACAGGGAAAGAAATTGCTCGAGGAGATTCAGAAAGCAACCGAGAGGGTTGAGGAGGTTATTGCCGCTTAGTGAAGATGTTTTAAAATTGTATATTGTTTTGTTATGTATTAAAATTTGTCTTTCTGTAGCGATAAGGTTTGTTTTGTATTCTGAACATATTTAGTGGTTGGGATTATTGTTTAATATGTAGGTTAGTATTCCTCCCTAAATCATCCTAAATCCTAAATAGGTGAGTATTCCTTCCTAAATCACTTGAGTTACCTTATCGTTCTGGCAAAAGCCGGGATGACCTCTGCTGTACTTAAGAGTTTTCTCTATTCTATGTTGTCTACTTTGCACTGGAGTCTTCGCCAGCCTCACAGTTTGCAAAGTGTCCGCAATTCGCCTACTACCTGTCCGGCCTTGCTCGTTGCGCGCCTCTTATTATGACATCATCGCAGCATCAAGCAATTCAAGCAACCGTTAAAATTCCATCAATCTTGGCTTGTTTGACAAGTATCAATCTCCAAACTTCTAATAAAGCACACGAAATTATATAAGGCTCCGCACTTATCAATAGAAGGTTATGGGCACCTCTACGAGAGAAGCTGTGTGTGGCATCCCACAATTCAACGATGGTGCAGGGTTTCAGCACTGGAGTTTTCGTGTGAAGATGTTCTTGGACTCCGTCGGTGTTTTGAATACGCTAACTGACGCACCGGAAGCTGCTGCTGAGAAGGCGAAGTTTTTGGAATCCCATCGGAAGGTCAAGTGTTACATCGTCAGTTTCTACTCGCTAACGAATGCCTGGTGATCGTCTGCGAGAAGGAAATGGGAATGTGAAAGGCGCTTGAAAACACTCTTGCGAAGCGAAATATCAGCACTCAGAACCCGGTGAGGAAGCAGCGCATTTGCTAGCTTTCGAAGATTTGATCTGCCAATTGAAAACCTCTGAGGCGAAGATTGAAGAAGCTGATCTGGTCATTTCGCTATCTCAAACCCTACCGGACACGTACGACCCCTTGGTGACTGCACTTGAAAACATTCCCAAGGATGAGCTGATTTAGAAAGTAGTGATGCAACGCTAATTGGCGGAAGAGCTCAAACGAACCAAACGTGAAGTTTCAAGGCAAGTGTCCGAAGTGTGGAAAACGAGGTCATATGAAGAAGGACTTTCATGTGACAAGTGAACAACCTACGACACGACTCCCAGTCAGGCAAAATCGAGTTTATAAAATCCACCACCAGGATCCAGGATGCACAGTCCAAATTTCTTCAGGTTGCATATAGCCACTGTACAGTCTGCTCTTGTACAAACCATCACAACTGCAGAGCAGATGTTCCGAGGTTTCACGTTCCATAGTACAGAAACGACAGATATCATTCACCTGGCCAATGTTTTTCAAATGATATGTACTCGGGCAATGCCCGGTTACTAGGCCAGTATAGGTACAAAGAACTCTGTTATTGAGCATTTTACTGATTGTAACATTTGGAATTAGAAACCTTTTCAATTAAAAACACTTTGTGGTGACCAACAAATTAGTCATCACCCTTTGCTCTTCCCAAGATTTTAATTCCATTTTTATGGCACAGTATGATATACCGCAGAATGGTTCTGGGCCAATAAACTGTGCATTTGAAGCTTGTTTAGCAAGCTCGTCTGCCCTTTCATTGCCTTCAATGCCACAGTGTCCCGGAACCCATAATAAATTTACCGAGTTCTCTTGGCACATCTTTCGCAATGAAAGAATGCATTCCAAGACAAGTTTGGCATGTACATTTATAATTACTTAACGCTTTGAGCTGTCTGTAAAAATACAAATATTTGCATATCTATATTTTCTCTTCAGACAAAGTTAACACATTTATTATAGCAAAGATCTGCGCTTGGAAAACCATTGGATAGTTTCCCATCGCCACTAGATTTCTACCCTAGAGCCGAAGATTCCTGCTCTTGAACAGTGGGACTTCCGAATTCCCAATCTATACGTGACATCCACATATGTTGTAGAGGATGTCATGGTTTTCTACAAGTTTCATTAAGTGTCCATTCATCACAGGCCCATTTTGAAAGCCTTGTGAAATGCTTAGGTGACCGAACTAAGTGACCAGACTTCAAAGTTTTCAACCGTTTGAGTCTAAGCATACTCTTTCCGGTTCTAATTGCACGAATTCTTGCAAAGGCAGCAGATTTAGAATTGCATCTAACGATTTTGATGGAGTGCTGCGCATCGATCCCATTATAGCAAATGGGACACTGAGTGCGGTGTTCATTGTTGTCGAACCACCACGGCTGCCGAAGGCATGCGCTGATGTTCCCCTCACCTCGGCAGTGTCATCTACAAAACCTGCAGCCCTCGAAAAACTTTTTCCTCTAGATCACAGTTCCACGCCAAATCGGTTTGTCACCAAACTCAACTATCTTCGATTTTGATGAAACTTGGTACACGTCTTCGGTATGTTGAAAAAAAATCCACTGGTGTTAAGATTATTTGGATTCAAGAGTAACTTTTGAGATGGGTGTATGTTTTTTTCCAACATTTTACTTGAAAAATCGTAGTTCAAAACCATTACATTTAGAGAAAAACTTTTATATGGGGGAGTTGTAGAGAACTAAAAAGGCTTTGTAAAAAAATGTACACTGAAAAAAAATATTTTTTTCATAAAGAAAATTGAAAATAAATACTAAAAATCAAATATAAAAAAACGTATTTTTAATATTTTTCAAATTTGTTTTGTGGAAATTTGATGAAAAAAAGACACGTTTTGAAAAAAACTCTAGGATGGACGCTCTTATAATAAAAAAGTTTTCCGAAGAGCGAACTTTGGTGCATATTTCAAATTTTGGTGATTCATTGTTATAAATGAAAATTAATTATACAATATGATTTTGGAGATCATTAAAAACAATAATGATGATAATGATAAATCACCTGAACGCAAACCGTTTTCGAGATTTTTCGGATTTTATTTCAATAGAATGAAAAAACCTCAGAAAATTCGCTCTTTCTTGGTTAATCGAGATTTCCACCAGAAATGATAAATTTTCAAGATCTTCATATTATAACGTTCAGCATTACTCTTATGTCCTCTTTTTCTTTTGATATCAGGATGATGA